>LVTN01000679.1:78895-107127 GCA_001649415.1 Musa itinerans | reverse complement strand
AAAAATATAGAGGGGGGGGGGGGGGGGGGGGCGTGGAGTATAGAGGCCCACGTAATTATTAATTATATTTAAAATAAATGTTAATAAATAAATATTATCGATCAATTATCATGTGATTTACATGTGATAATCAAGTTGACCTAAAGGAGATATGACTTACCCCCTTAATTTGTTTGTGCGAACATAAATTCAAAGCAAACGATTATCGATCATCTCTTTTTTATTATCATTTACATGAACAAAAGTCCAATAGGAGTTGTTAGGATCCAATAGGGGTTGTTGAGAGTTGTCCTCTCAGGAAAGCATAAGAATCGAGATCGATCACCTTTATACCACTTCTACTTCACTTCACCTCAGGACTAACTTAGGCATCAAAATGATCAAGTCAAGAAACTCACTCTCGACCTCGGTCTTCATGTATGTTCTCGTCGGAGTACCCTAGCACACCCACATTAACTTCCACGAGACCTTCGACATCACCTCAATAGCACCTTATTATTTATGCATATATAGTCAAACCATGATGGGCTAACCTGAACATCAAAAATATTTTTTTTTTAATATTTTGGTGCTAGTAGAAGGGTCATGTCATAGAAATGTAAGCTCGTTCACCTACTCAATGAGCATTCGAGCGAGGAGGCTCCACCCCTAACTCAAAGTACCTTTACTCATGGGGGTAGTATCTAGCATTTTGGAACCTTGACGTAGACTCTAATGAGGTATTTGTGTATATTTAATATCATAGGCCTCTCTCCCCCAATGATGACCCCGACCCATATACTCATCCATGTTAAGATCTTTTTGAACCTTACTCAACAAGTTTAGATACTGACAAAAATACTACAAATCATCACCCCACTCTTATATTAGTTAGTCCAATCGGTAGTGCCTCTAATCCTATAATTGCACATAATACTACTGATGCCCATCAAGATTCCCTAACCTGACGTGGCCTCGACCTCCTAAGAATGCTTGAGGCCCATCGAGTCCTTAGTAGTAGGGGTACCCCAATCCTCAACCATAAAGTTTAATAGATCTCCTCCTAACCTTCAAGGAATTTGATGGCTATGTCAACTCAACCTAGTATATCATAGCCTTGTATGCTCATATGTATTTATACGGCATAATAGACACTCTGATATGTCACACATTTTATACTATGCTACAAGGCCTAATGCAATAGTAGTATGCCTACTTGAATTCACTCTCGATTATCTCATTGAGGCCAATTAGCAAAAGAGTTTGGATAACATTTCATTGAAAATATATGCCCTTAGAATTCGACACTAATAATGAAGAGACACTCCTAGATTTCATCACCTAATTCATAAATAATATATGAGGCATAGCCAAGGTTATCTATCGCTACTTGTACAAACTTTTATGAAAGGATATAGGTCTTTATGACTCTTCTAGTCATTGATAGAGAGGCCAACGATAATAATAGCCAAAACACTTTAGAAGGTCAACTGATACATTATTATTGAGGCAATGGTATCAAGCAAGCATAAAGAGTCATGTAAAAGATCGAAACAAAAGCCACTACCACCTAAATATCTCACCTAAGGTGTGCCTAGTGAAGTAGAGTTCTTAAAAGTTTGCCTTTGATTGCTAGTAAGCCATCGGTGATAGGGTAGATAAGTAGTTAGGTGTTGAAGTTTTTCTTGAAATGAAATATCCCTAGTGGCTTGCTAATGTTATACTCATTAAAAGATCTAATTGAAATTGATGGATGTGCATTGATTATATCGATTTCAATAAGACATGCATCGGGGGTGAGTATCTCAACGACACTCGACATACCCCTTTAGGGGTGAGTGTCCGAAAATGCTTGATTCATCCTCCTTGGGGTTGAGCATCTCAATAGCATCGACACCCCTTGTGAGGGTAAGCATCCGAAGTTACTGTTGAGAAATCTAAGGGTTACGTCACATACGCAGCAGAAGAATATAAAATAAAATATTATATTTTTAAAAAGGTATTCATCGTTGTGCAAAGATTGGTGCACAAAATCTACGAAACTAAAAACTATGTGTGAGATAGTTGTGTTATCTAAGAAGACCGTATATCCTTAAAATCCTGTAGATCTATGGGAGAGGATGAAGGAGGTCAAGCGTCTTCCTCTCTAGCGGTGATCCATACGGTAGGGGTTACGAAGATACTCCTCAAATTGCTGCCCAAATCTCTACACCTGCTATTTGAGAATGAGAATGAGAGAGGAGAATATGAGGTGGCAACCAAGAAGCCTCTAGCCTACGGGCCTTTGGTTCTCTCATATTTATAAAGATCCCCTATCAACTTAACCCTAATGAATCATACCCTATTGGGTACTGGATCTCCATCAAATCACTCAAGCCTCTTAGATTAGTGTATCTCTATTCAATAATCTCTCATTGGCTCTTATTGAATTTCATCCATAAGTTCCAATAATTCAAGAGCTTATTGAATATCAAATAAGATAGGGGCTCCGACGGATATCTTATATCTGAATCTCTATTTGTCGCAACACCTACTATATGTGTGCGATCCTCTAGGCTCAATATCGAGTTGGTCGTGAGTTATACCTGTCAAAACTCCTTCTGGCTCAATGAATTATTATTTTTATAATAATTCACTCAACTCATTGATTGCGGACGTACTAGGCCATTACATTGTAGTCCCCGGGTAATACAAGATAATCCAATCATTTGAACATATCTATCCTCAGTTATTATGTACCTACAGTCCCTCATCCATCTAATATCCCAAAGATCGTATACTAGACATGATGCTATCAGGCCCATACGGTTTCTCCTCGAGTCTCGCTCTAATTGGATTCTCCTAGAAAACTCTATCTCTTAATCTGAATAAGCTTGGCTAAGGATTTATATAAGCAAGAATATATGAAATATTCTTCTTATGATACTGAGAGCGGATGATCATTTATCGATACTTAATAGCCTCATAAGGTTGGTTGTCACTCTCGATAATTGGTTGTACTATGTATGAAACTTTTAAACATATAAGTATGATATCAAAGAGTGGAGTACTCATATAGGACATCATTGGGGTCTCAAGTCTAACGACTAGGTACACCACTCGGACGACGGAATCACTATTTGACAATGATATATCATCAACCATCCAACATTCTATAAGCGGATCAATCAGTAAACTCATTCTCCAATGAGCATATGTAATGTAGCCCTATGATTCATACATAAGTAGCTATGAGACTAGCTGCCTCCATCATATAGACGAGTATACAGCACACCAGTCTGTCTGGTTATCTCGATATCCCTCTCGAGTAACCTATAACCAGGATTTTTAGAGTCTATGTTTAAAGGTGAATCGGTCTCATTATCGTGATCTTATCATGATCCGATTCTCATTGTACATATCTATGAACATCATAATATATTCACGCAATAAACAATATAAAATAAAAAAATATCGTAATAATAATAAGTAAAAAAACTACGTATTATATCATACGTGTCATTACTCACATTGAGAGAGTATATATGCTCTTAGAGGGCGAGTGTCTAAAAATATTTGAGATGTTGGGGTGAGCATCTCAACGATTGGGGTGAACATCTCAACAACACGGAGCACATGTAAATTTTTTTTTTTTTTTTTTTAAGGTAGGACAATGTGTATGTCACGTAATGGGCAGTAGTCTACCCCACGCCAAATCAATGCTTCATCCACCATAATCGAGCTGCATCCAGCATGTTCCGGAAACAGGTCGGCATCCTCCGATGGAGTAGTTTTATTCCACGTTGCCTGTCCCGTCGGACCATATTTGAAGGCTCCAGTGGGCGATGACAACGTTAGACCAAGGAAATGCATGATTCAGAAGCTCGTTGGCAAGAGATGGTACACCCAACCGCTTCCTGTATATCAATCAGAATGCATGATTAATAATGAAGAACACACATCACCCAAAACGCCTACGTATCCCTTCACACCTTCCTCCTCCAACTCTCCACCGTTGTGATCTAAGCCCCTTTTCTGTCTTTCGACGATTTGTCAGTCACCACTGCTGGAGTCACAGTTGCCTTATGCTCGATAGCGATGGTAGGTAAAGAATGACCGACACTGCACATACATTATAGTGGATTCTAAGAATTGACACGCCGTGTAAATAACATACTCGTTCTTTGATGAATGCAGGGGAATCGAGGATGGCGGGGGAGCTGTCATGTGGGCTGGTGGGTTCTCCTGCTATTGCACTTCTCCCCTTTCCTTTCAAGCTTACACATCCATCATACTTGGACACGCTGCTCCATCAAAACGAAATCGATGGTTGGAACAGGTTGTCTTAAACGACTGCTAATCCCGTGAGAGCGGAGGAGGATCGAACCCGATGCTGCTGCAGCTCGGAAGTCGACGGAGACTGCCTTCGCCCGTGCCACGAAAGAAAGAAAGTCGATTCGATCCATCTCGGGCAGGCATCCACGATTTGGAGTCGATGCAGAAAGGCAATATACAATTATCTGCGCTTCAACTGTTTGTCAATATAGCACTGAGAGTTCCTATTCTCGTTTCCTTTTTACTAAATCGTTTTGTTTCTGTTCGTCCTCGTCGTATGATATCTCCATCCACAGGCGTGCAGTTTCTGTATTCTGGCGGTACAAGCGACACATAAAACTCAAAGACAGAAACCCAAATTGCATGGAGATGGTGAACGAACATCGGGGTTACGGTCTTCTGTCGGCAATAGCTTGGTTTTCATTACCGTTAGGGTGAAATCAACCTGGAGACATGATGAACACCGGGTGGCGTGTTGGGAGATTAAGTTTGTCCCACAACGAAGCCGGAAAAGTTCTGCGATCATATAAAGGATAGTGACGACACGTGCTTTAGAAGGACCACGGGACGAAGTGAGTGGGGTTTGCGGACCCTGGCAAGTCCCCGGGTCCCTACTTTCGCAGAGATGCGGCCACGGAACGGTGGAAGGCCTTCGTCAGATAGATCCTTCTTCACTTTTGTGTGATGGGTAGAGATGTGCGTGCGTTCGTGCGTGCGTGGAGGCTTGCGAGATCCTCCTGGAGCGTGAGTGAGGGCTTTTATGGCCGATCATAAGCACACTGAACGGGGCTTACAATCCCGTCGTCCAATCTTTTTATATATATCGGGCCCCACCCGTCGTCTTCGGCTCACGGAGCGGAGCGATTCGCATATTGCAGCGAACACGCATCAGCTTTCGCTGGTCCATTTACAGGAAGAACGAGCCACGACGTTGTCGTACGTATCCAGCCGCTAGCGAATCTGGGACCCACCGGTGAGATCCATGGTTAGGAGAGCAGGTATCGCGACATTTTATAAAAGGAATGGGCCCGCGAGAACCAGTAGAAACACGAGACGTGTCGGACAGTTAAGAATCGAACCCTTCCGGCTTCCGCTTTTTGCCTTCCGAGGGCGGGGTGGGGTGGTGGCGCAGACAAGACCCGTGTAACCCAACAAGCTTATAGCGATCGGGAATTGCAGAAGAGGGACTAACGTAGTGGATAAGCTTCGGCGAAGAGGCTGCTTCCTCTTCTCGGAGAGATCGAGGCAGGTTCGCGAAGCGTACGCGGGTCGGTTAATGGTTGGAGAGAGAGAGAGGAAGTCGACTGGTGGTGGTGCGACCAGATGAGCGGCGGATGCTGGCCGATGGAGGAGGAGTACGTGAGGAGGCACCACAGGCAGGAGGCCAGGGACGACCAGTGCAGCTCCACTCTCGTCAAGCACATGAAGGCCCCTGTCCATCTCGTGTCGTCTCCTTCCCCTGTTTATCTATCTTTCTTTCCTTGTTTCGCCCTTTCGTCTCTCCATCTCTCGATCTTGATCTTGCGGAACCGAGCTCTGGCGATTTGATTTCTTTTGCCGGTTTGAGATTTATGCAATATTTTCTATAGAAATGGATTGGTCGATCGATTCCCTGCTTGCTTGGACCCTGCATGTTCGAGGAATCAGAAGAAGCAGTCGGAGCAGGGGAAGAAAAAGAAGCTTCTTTTCGAGAAATCGACTTCCCTGTTCTGAAGCACATGTCTTTCCCCCATTTCTCCTCGATCTGGGCGTCCAAGTTGTCGTCTTTTTTTTGCTCGTCGGTGGAGCATGTCGATAGTGGTGCTGTAGAGAGGAACACCTGGATCAAACGGAAGCACTCTGAGCGCGGGGTCTCATGTTGTGATGACAGGTTTGGTCATTGGTGAGGCGATACGACCAGCCACAGAAGTACAAGCCCTTCATCAGCAGATGCGGTGGTGCAGGGCGATCTGGCGATCGGCAGCGTTCGAGAAGTTAACGTCAAATCGGGGCTGCCGGCCACAACCAGCACGGAGAGATTGGAAGTCCTCGACGACGATCAGGAGCACGTCCTCAGCGTCAAGATCGTCGGCGGTGATCACAGACTAAGGGTTGGTAATCTTCCTTCTCGACGGTAGTTTGTGTTGGCTTGGATTGGATTAGTTTTGTTGCTTCCGAAGCTTTGGGGACTCCTCCGGTGCTCCATCCACGCACGTCGATGAGTTGCCAGCCAGGATTCAATTGAACTCCTGTGCGGTGACGACTTGTAACTTGCACATCACCCTTTGGATGCAGTGTGGACTCACCATCACAGGCTACCAACTCCGATCTTTGCTTGGGTTGCAGAACTACTCCTCCATCATAACCCGCGCATCCTGAGGTGATGGACGGGAGGCCAGGGACGGTGGTCATCGAATCCTTCGTGGTCGATGTGCCCGACGGCAACACCAAGGATGAGACGTGCTACTTCGTGGAGGCATTGATCAAATGCAACCTCAAAAATCTTTAGCTGATGTGTCCGAGCGATTGGCAGTGCAGAACGCGCAACGCATGGAGTGATGAGAGAGAGATACATACATACATACATATATATTCCTTGGACGAGAGATGTTTTAGAGATTTTGTCTGTTTTTCTCAGATGTAGAATATATTACCCACCCTCAGATGGCTCGATCGACATGTATTAGGTAGGGTCATTGGTATTATTATGTACGTAAACGGCGGAGGTATGGGCATTTTCATTTTGATGTTGCAGCGGGAAATATGTGGTGGTATGATGGTGGGTGATACTGGTTTTCTGCCACGCTCCGCTGCCCACCCTTATGGTCGTTCGACTTTGGTATGACCTCCAAATGCAATGAGCTGTGCAGATTCGTCGTAAGCGAGGGGTCCATGTGACCCCACCCCATCCCAATTATTGAGGTCCTGCGATGGTGGATCAAATGGCTAAAGTCGGGGTGGGGGTGAAGGACGGCTCGTCGGTCCTCCTTCGCCTCGAACCATCTTAATACCACCGAAGGATGTATGGCAGAGGCAAATGTTATCCTTTTGGTGGAGCAAAGCGGTGCGATGTTATTATGGTCGCTCCAATTATTCTGAGTTCAGACATTTAATTGTGTTCCAAAAGGCACAGACATTTGGTTGCTTGGGAAATGATGGGAACGAGCCGTTCAATTCACAGAAAGAAAAAAAAAAAAAAAAAAAAAAAAGTTTTTTTTAGAAAAAAAAAAAAAAAAAAAAAAAAAAAAAAAAAAAAAAAAAAAAAAAAACATCAAGTTCTTTGTTAGAAAGAAAAAAATAAAAAATCAAACAAAAAACGTAACTCCTCAAAAACACTATGTAATAATAAAAATAAATCAACTTTTTCAGAAAAAATAAATCTGTAAATACAATTTTCTCATATGGTTTTAGGCAAAAACTAAGAAGAATTCCATGAAAAGCCGAAACATTTCTGGTGACCAAATTAATGCTCAACATATAAATATCGAGGCTCGATTTGATGTAATACCGACATACACACAGACCCCACCCCCTCACAAATATAAGTATTCATGACACAAATAACATTCAGGAACGAATAAATTTCTTGGAAAAGTTGCCCTGTTTTGTGCACACTCTTTCATTGTAGATACTAATGTGAAAATGAAATAGATCTTCAGCATATCTCATCCCAACTCGATAAATATGTTCCCTTTCCTTCCTTTTTCTACTCAATATGGCCGCTCTGATCAACCGAGCTAAAAGAATCATATCCCGCAGCAAAAGGATTTCGTTCTCCTTTGTTCCCCTGCAAAGTTTGATGTGAACTTGAAAGGAGTAACTTCAAGTTTCCTTTCCACACTTGATATATATACCAAGAATTATCACAAGCTGTTCAAAAAATCGACCTACATTGCATTACTGTACACTACTTTTACAGTGACCAAAGACTTTGCAAATAGTCAAGGCGTTCTCTCAAGTCAAAGCAAGCTCCTCTTGCTGTTCAGGGAGCTGTACTTGTTGGTAAGGATTTAGGATTCTTTTAATCTCATCCGCACTGAGAGTTTCATATTTAAGTAGCGCATTAGCTAGCGCATGTAATGCATTTTCATGCTGCAAAGAACAGTTAAAATCATGTGAGAAACAGAAAAGCCGATTGACATCATGAGAATACATCAAATTCCCCCCAAAAAAACAGAAACATGAAGGAAAGTAAGCAAGCAGGTAATAAATTTCTTAAGCATCAGGTCAGCCTGTTAGCCCCATAGAATTAGAGTATCAATTTGATGAGAAGATCATATGTGCTCTGCAGAATGCACTGAGAAAGCAAGTAATATCATGAAGATTGACAACAAGGATCATGTTACAAGACATCAAAAGCGAATCATAAATCACAGGACAAACCTTCTGCAGTAACCGTCTGACTCGATCATAAGCTTCTCGCAAGAGCTTGAGCACCTGAAATTTTAAGGAAGGAATCATGGGAAATATTAAAGTGTTCGACCTCTAGAACTAACAAATAACCTTAATAAAGGAAACATACTTCTGCATCTATTCGTGACTGCAGCTCAGAACCTGGTCGTTCTTTAACATACACTGGGCCAATCGCATCACTCATTCCACAGGTTGACACCTGCCAGGCAGCAGATATGCTCAACATATAATGATAAAAAAATTAGGACAATTGTGCTAAGACCGAAAAACAATACCATGTAGTGAGCAAGCTCTGTGGCTGTCTGGAGATCACTGCTGGCACCAGTCGTAATACTCTCTTCGCCGAAGATGAGCTCTTCAGCTACCCTCCCCCCCATGCAGACATCAAGACAAGCTAACAGCTGTTTCTTGCTGATAGATGTTTCACCTTGAACTGGAATCTGAGTTACCATCCCTAGCGCAGAACCTCGGGGGATAATGGTTGCCTTGTGTATAGCATGAGCACCGTCAGTATTGAGTGCAACAATGGCATGACCACTCTCATGGTAAGCAGTGAGCTGAAAGATAAGATAATCATGGGCATAAAGAATTTATCCAGAATGGCAAATGAATAATTCAAAAATAACAAGAGTAACAATGGCATGGATACCTTCCTTGATTCTTCAGATATAAACATGGCCTTCCTTTCTGTACCCATAATCATCCTATCCTTTGCAAATTCCAAATGCGCAGCAGTTATCTTGTCAACGCCGTCTACTGCTGCCTTAATGGCACCAATATTTACCAAGTTTGCAAGATCTAACAAACAATTCAGGAAATATTTTTAGTTGAGTCACTTATTCTCTAAGAAACAAATCGCTGACACAATTTCATCATACATACTGAAAATAATACACCTCAATATTTAACCAAATGGAAACAGATTACTGGCTGTTCAAGTTTATCTATGATTACATGCATCAGAAAATATACTTTACACGATAAAATTAAAACAACAAACCTGCTCCAGTGAAGCCAGGAGTACCACAAGCAATTGCATTTACGTCTATATCATCAGCTAATGGTTTGTTCTGCAAGTAAAGCTTCAGAATCTCCTGTCGACCCTGCACATCGGGCCTTGGAACAACAATCTAGAAAGTAGACTTTATTAGATTTTTTTTTAACATTGAGCCCAGAAATGGATCCAGGAGCAAGAATATCATAATAGTAGTCTGCAAGAATAAAAATGTTTTAGTGCATGTCCAGAATAGTTCCTTTCCACCTATAATGACTATGAGCACATATTACTAAAAAATGCATTGCTCCAAAGTAACAACAAAATGTGAAGTGAGTGTGATGCTGCTTTACTGACTAGAATAAATGTTGTGCCTCACAATATCAAGGATTCATTTTTTTTATACTTCGGGCATGGCTTTAAATAAGATACACAAGGTCGTTTGAGAACATATTTGAAATGTGCATTGAGGGCCCAATGCACATTTAAAATGTGAATGGGTATTTGGTAAACTTTTTTTTTTCAAATCGCATTTGGCCTGGATGGCGTATTGCAAATGCTCAAATGCTGGTCCTACCTTATGGTTGCAATAGCATTTCAGCATTTGCAGGATGCTAATGAAATTTTTTTAAATTTTCATAGTATCCTAAGACATTTTCTATAATCACAAGATTTCCACTGTATAATAGAAACCCTAACCCTCATTTCATCTCCATTCCTCTCGATTTTTATCGTCGTCGTCTTGTTCTCTCACAAGCCCGCTGCGTCGCTTGCTTCACCGAGCCAGAAGAACCAGTTTGTAACATGACCACCAACTCACAAAGCAAAAGCAAACTTTTCATCTGATATCCCCTAAATCTTCAGTCTCAACTAAGTAGTCTCCACTTTTTGATAGTGTATGTAATAGGTCGGTCTTTCAGTGTAGTAATCATTGCAAGAAACTCCTGGCCCTGTATAATCAATTTTTTCTTTGAACATTTGCTATCATAAATTAAAATCCGTCCATCAGCGATTTTTACTTCGAATCTGTTACAGCCTTTAATGTGGTGGGCCAATCGGTCAACAGTCTCACTGTCCATAAAATTGTTAGTGCTACCAATATCAATCAAAACTATAACATGCTGATGTTCTCGAGTTCCGCCAACTTTCATAGTTTGCGGGTTAGAGTAGCCGGTTAATGCATGCATTGTATGTATGGTAGGTCCAACATCTTCATTAGAATCTATACCTTCATGATCGGAGTTCACATTCTTAGCTTCCAGTTCCTCTCCAATTGGTTCAATCATTAGAAGTTGCCCTTGTTTACATCGATGCTCCATACTCCACTTTTCATCAAAGTACAAACCTTTTGCTGATCTTTCCTTGAGTTCTTCTTGGGTTAGTCTTCGGGTGTCAGGGTTTTGGTTGAGAATAGATGGGGCGGGTGGCTTGCTGATCATCTGGTTGTTGTCACTTCTGTTTCCATAATTTTCCCTGCTAATTTTTTTCTCATGTAGATGTGCGAATGAGATTGCAGCTATCATAGTGCGGGGTTGATGATGAGCTTTAACTTCACACCGGATATCTGGATTAAGTTGTTCAATAAATATTCTCACCAGTTGTCGTTCAGACCAATCTCTAGCTTGATTTGATAATCGTTCAAATCTGCTCTGATATTCTAACACTTTAGAAGTCTGACAAATTTTGGCGAGCTGCCCATCATATTGAAATTTGCTGAGGCTCTCCAGTAGGCTCTTTTTGAAATCAATAAGTGTTTTTTATAGCCGGTTCTCAATTATGATTTCCAATGCTTCCATTTGTGCTTTCACTGAGTTATCGGTGGTCATTGCGTAAGATTACAAATCTGTAATCTCAACTCTTGTTTCTGGTGTCGGTCAAGGGCATCAGCACTGTCGATGCGAAGTTGCCGAGGAGGTAGACGCCGAGGGCAGTTCTGCGGTCGCTGCGTTGGAGGAAGAGTTGCTACCCTGTTTCTGTCGCTGCTGTTGGTGAACAAATGTGCCGTGGCTGGTGAGTTAGCACGGCTTGGTCCATGGGTCGATGTTGGGAGTCTCCTGATGGCTGAGCTGGATGTCGAGGTCGACCGGGCCCTCGCGACGGGGTGCTGATCAGCGTTTATAGGTCTGGGTGCTGGTTGATGGCTCGCCGTGGGGACGTTGGTCGGTGACTTCCGAGGTTGGGACGCTCGCGGGTCGTGGGTGACCGCCTTCCTGCAAAAATGGCCTTCGCCGAGTGATTCTCGATTTTGGCCCCTCCGATGAGCAAGTTAGTCGTGGGTTCAATTGTTTATCCCCCCTTGGGCCGGATGCCGGCCAGAGGTCTTTATATTACTGTACGAGGGTCGGTCGTACGCGGGTTGGCGTGGTGGACGTACCAAACAGTGCCTTGGTACGGATTCTGACTTGGCGTGTCTTGGGGGCGATGTCATCTCGGGATTCCCGAGACGTGCCGAGCAGTGCCTTGGTACGGTCTCTGACTCGACGTGTCTTGGGGGCGACGTCGTCCCGGGATTCCCGGGACGAGATGTGCCGAGCAACGCCTTGGTACGGATTCTAACCTGGCGTGTGGCATCGGCTGTGACGTGTCTTGGGCCCAAAATATGCTTTATCACTTCTTCCCCACCCGTCAAGGCGTGCCGTGGGGTCCCTAAAGGGCCGAGAGGCATGCCTGAGTCGGAATGCTGCGATTATGTTGATTGCTTGCGAGTGGAACCTGGATTGGCTCATCGTGGGACGGTTTGGAGGGGCAACGCCCCGCGCCTTGGGGAGGGTTGACTCCGCTGATCGGGCGGCCAGGATCAGATGTGGCGAGATCGACATGTCGTAGGTCGGATAACCGGTTTGGCGCGGCTCGGAGTTACGGCCGGCGAGTTGTGAGTCGGAGATCGAGCTAGAACGACTCGGTTAGAGATTTGACGAGTCGTAAGTCGGAGATCGACGTGGAGCGACTCGGGCAACGGACTAGGCCGGCGAGGTGTGGCTCGGGCGTTGGATTGGCCGAGATGCGTCTCGGGCATTCTACTGGCCGCGAGGCGTGGCTCGGGCGTTAGATTGACCAAGATACGACTCGTGCATTAGGCTGGTCGCGAGGCGTGGCTCGGGCGTTGGATTGGCCGAGATGCGTCTCGGGCATTCTACTGGCCGCGAGGCGTGGCTCGGGCGTTAGATTGACCAAGATACGACTCGTGCATTAGGCTGGTCGCGAGGCGTGGCTCGGGCGTTGGATTGGCCGAGATGCGTCTCGGGCATTCTACTGGCCGCGAGGCGTGGCTCGGGCGTTAGATTGACCAAGATACGACTCGTGCATTAGGCTGGTCGCGAGGCGTGGCTCGGGCGTTGGATTGGCCGAGATGCGTCTCGGGCATTCTACTGGCCGCGAGGCGTGGCTCGGGCGTTAGATTGACCAAGATACGACTCGTGCATTAGGCTGGTCGCGAGGCGTGGCTCGGGCGTTGGATTGGCCGAGATGCGTCTCGGGCATTCTACTGGCCGCGAGGCGTGGCTCGGGCGTTAGATTGACCAAGATACGACTCGTGCATTAGGCTGGTCGCGAGGCGTGGCTCGGGCGTTGGATTGGCCGAGATGCGTCTCGGGCATTCTACTGGCCGCGAGGCGTGGCTCGGGCGTTAGATTGACCAAGATACGACTCGTGCATTAGGCTGGTCGCGAGGCGTGGCTCGGGCGTTGGATTGGCCGAGATGCGTCTCGGGCATTCTACTGGCCGCGAGGCGTGGCTCGGGAGTCGGGAACCGATCTAGAGCGGCTCGGGCAAGAGCTGGGCCAGCAAGTCGCAAGTTGGGAACCGATCTGGAGCGACTCGGGCAATGAACTGCGCCGGCGAGCCGCAAGTCGAGAACCGATTTGGAGCGGCTCGGGCAAGAGCTGGGCCAGCGAGTCGCAAGTCGGGAACCGATCTGGAGCGACTCGAGCAAGAGCTGGGCCAGCAAGCCGCAAGTCGAGAACCGATCTGGAGCGGCTCGGGCAAGAGCTGGGTAGGCGAGTCGCAAGTCGGGGATCGACATGGAGCGATTCGGGCAAGAGTTGGGCCGGCGAGAGACCCTTTGTCATGAGCGATGCCATCGCGCCACGTGGTGTGCTGGCTGGGGCGACGCAGCTTCTGACTCGGGCCGATCGGGCCTCCTGCGAGCTTGCGATGGGGGCGCTGGAGCCGCCGTCGTACATCTCCAATGCCCGCAGCCTGAAGTTGAAGGGGATAGGCTTGTCCTGTACTTCTTGAGTAAAAGGGGATCCGCCTAAACGGTCTTTGTTGGACTCGTTCAGCAATTTCCAGAACTCGCGCTGGAACTCGTCCAAGCGTTAGTTGACCCTGAACAAGTCGTTCGCCGAGTCAGACGATATGGTGTCCGGCTCGGAGCGAGGCGGTGTGATTCGGCAGGTTGCGGGTGTGCTATGCTCGGGCGGACCTCTCGGGTCCACCGTTTGCTCTCGGGCTTCTCCCGTCCCGACCTGGTCCCTACTCGGCCCTTGCTGGGTCGGGTCAGTCGGGGAAGCTGCTAGCCGCACGATCTGGGGAATGAGTGGAACGAGCGTCTGCATCATCTTTGCCATTGCTTGCACTTGCTTGGTCAGGCTGAGGAACACCTCGAGTGTCACGGCCGAGGGTCATGTGGCAAGTCCGGGGGGCGACAACCACGGGTCATTGAATAGGCGCCAGTAGCAATCTGGCGTCGAGGCCGGGATTCCCCCATCCCTGAGGGCGGGGAGGGACTGATCCCCGGGCCCGACGGAGGGGTGCCCGGTCGGTGGTTCTCCCTCGGGGAGAGCTCCTACGGGATGCTCCTGCGACATCGCCCTTCCTCTAGCGCCAAAATATTGGTGAACAAATGTGTCGTGGCTGGTGAGTCAGCACGGCTTAGTCCACGGGTCGATGTCGGGAGTCTCCTGACGGCTGAGCTCGATGCCAAGGTCGACTGGGCCCTCGCGACGGGGTGCTGATCAGCGTTCCTCGGTCCGGATGCTGGTTGATGGCTCGTCGTGGGGACGTCGGTCGGCGACTTCAGAGGTTGGGACGCTCGCGGGTCGTGGGCGGCCTTCCTGCAAAAATGACCTTCGTCGAGTGATTCCCGACTTTGGCCCCTCCGACGAGCAAGTCAGTCGTGGGTTCAATTGTTTATCCCCCCTTGGGCCGGATGCCGGCCAGAGATCTTTATACTATTGTACGAGGGTCGGTCGTACGCGGGTTGGCGTGGTGGACGTACCAAGCAGTGCTTTGGTACGGATTCTGACTTAGCATGTCTTAGGGGCGGCGTCGTCCCAGGATTCCCGGGACGAGACGTGCCGAGCAGCGCCTTAGTAAAGATTCTGACCTGGCATGTGGCATCGGCTGTGACGTGTCTTGGGCCCAAAATATGCCTTATCAGCTGCGTGGGGTGAGAGCGCCGAGGGCTGGAAGGCGACTGCGTCGGTGTGGCTGCAGCTGCTGTGACCCAAGGGGGAAATCGCCAAGCAGTGGGGTTGAGGCTGCGGTGATGGCAACCTGTGGTTGCGGCAGAAGATGCTAAGCAAGGGGGACCAACGGTTGGGAGGCGAGCGGCGATGGGGTGGTCCGCTGGCTGGGAAATGGCGACCACGACCCTTCTCGCTCGAGCGAGATGGGGGAACGAGGAGGGAAGGTTGCTGGCTGGGGGTGGCAGCGGCGACGGTGGTGGCTGCTGGCTGGGCAGTAACGACGGCAGTGGTGGTTCGTTGGCCGGGAAGCAGCAGCGGCAGTGATCGCTGACCGGAGAGCAGCGGCGGCGGGTGGGCTGGCCGGAAGCACGGGTGGCTGTGGCTTCTTATTCTTCTTATTTTTTTTTTTTTTTTTTTTTTAAGATGAAGATAACTGCACTGAGGATCGCTGCTCTGATACCAAATGATAAGACCCTAAGGTCTTATCGTAAAAGAAATAAAGAAAAGGGAATGATCGCTTCGAGGGGATCGGCCTCCTAGGGTTTTGTCCATAGACTAGAATAATATTTCATTGATTGATTGCTGAAAATAAAGGGTTACATCACTATTTATAGAGTTCCACCTAGAGTCTACCAGGACTTGGACTCTTGCTCAGAAAATAAAGAGATCCTAACAGAGCGATATAACTTACATGCCGATCGAATCTACCAGGTCTTGTCAATGCTGGATCAAGTATATCTGGCATGTTCGTAGCAGCCATCAATATTATCCCCTGAAAATGAACATAACAGATGTTGAGAAGTATAGTTGTGGCACTTACAACAGCAATACTGTTTTTTCTTTATGATGTACCTCATTCTGCTCAAATCCGTCCATTTCCACAAGCAGTTGATGCAACGTTTTCTTTGTGTGTCCCTCCCACTGCTTTCTAGTGGAACCCACAGCATCTATTTCATCAATGAAAATAATGCAAGGTGCCTGTGAATGATAATAGTTGACAAGTGTGAGCTATTTGAATAATCAGAAAGTTACCAAAGTGAAAAGGATGGAGACGAAGTAAAAAAAAGGAAAGGAGAAGATATCCTCTATTTATTTCTGCCCCATCTTATGTTCAGATGCATGCAACTATACATTTAGCAGTTCTGACCATGGTCTCAAGTCTCAGTTTCAGTTTCAGTGTCAATAATTTAAACTAAAACAATTCACTGATATTGGAGTTCTGAATTAGCTTTTGAAGTTTTTCGTTTTGGTTATGTGCACAAAAAGAAACAAAGAAATGATAAAATCAGAACGGTTGAATAAAAACAAAATCAGGATATATCAAGGAACAGGAGAGGTCTTAAGTAATGATGGGTAATTAAAAATTAGGAGATGATAATAAATAATAACTAACAAGAAAGAAAATTTCTTAAAACTCGAAACATAAAAAGAAAACATGGAGAGACCATATTCTTAAAAAAATAAAATTCTCAAGATACCATAGCTCAAGCATTAGTAAAGAAATTGCATTTGGGGAGAGAAATTTTCACAATTTTCAAAAAACTTCCAGATTCTTTAAAACTTCCATAATTTTTCGTTTATCATTTTCATGTCTTTGGAGGTTCTACCGATTTTACTTTGAATTTAAGAACATATTAATTGAAGCTCAGAATCATTTCAAAACACATCAATTATGGGTTTTGATCTTTGTTCAGCCCTTATCTGGCAAATAGCCAATCTAAAGTGGATTAGTTTCATCAGAAAATGGATACCATGCTTTTCATAGTGCACCTTAGCATTTCATGAAAAATTTTAGCAACATGAACAACAAATGTCATTGGCAATTTCTTATTAGGATCCTTTTATTTTCTGAGTTTTGAATAATGTTTTATTGAATTTGTCTAGTTCAGTAAGATTCGGATAGAGGTTTATTTGATATTTATTTATTTATTAAGAGTCAAAGTCCTGGTAGACTCTGGGTGGAACTCTATAAATATGGATGTATCTATTTCTTTTCATCTATCAATGAAATATTATTTCAGTTTTTTGACAAACCCTAGGAGGTCGATCCCCTCGAAGTGATCAAGGAGACCGATCCCCTCGAAATGATCATCTCTTTTCTCCCTCTTTTTCTACGATAAAACCCTAGGGGTCTTATCATTTGGTATCAGAGCAATGATCCTCGACGTTCTCGTTGTAATTTCTCACATCACTTCATTGTCGCAGCTATCATCAGCCATCATCATCTCAAACAAAAAAAAAGAAAACGGGTTGAAGCCGACAACCATGCCACATCCCACTCGAGCAAGAAAGGGCCACCATCGCCTCAACCCCGGCCGCTTGACTATCGCTCCCCTTGGGTCATAGCAACCACAACCACATGCGCAGTCACCCTCAATCGCTCCCCATGCCGACGCCGCCGCCTTCCTCCCCCCTTGGGTCGCAGCCTCAACCCCGGCCGCTCGGCGATCGCTCCCCTTGGGTCGCAGCAACCACAACCACATGCGCAGCCGCCCTCAGTTGATCCCCACGCCGACGCCGTTGCCTTTCAGCCCCTGGTTGCTTGCGATCCCTCAGCACTCTCACCCCACGCAGCGACAGAAACAGGGCAGCAACCCTCCCAGCCTCGGCAGCAGCGTCCTCCTCGCAGCGACCACAGCAAGCCTTTACGCTGCCCTCGATGTCTGCTTCCTCGGCAGCTTCGCATTCCCTTACGCTCTCAACACTGCCCCCGGCCAAACTTCACAGCAACCGCACCGAATAGGGCAATATTGATGCCCTTGACTCGACACCAGAAACAGGAGTTGGAGATTACAAATCCGCAGTCTTACGCAATGGCTACTGACAACTCAGTGAAAGCCTAATTAGAAGCCTTGGAAGCCAAAATTGAGAACCGGCTATAAGAAACCCTTAATGATTTTGAAAAGAATCTATTGGAGAGCTTTAGCAAGTTTCAACAAGATGAAAGTTCAAGTCTTATATTGAACCGATTTGGAGACACAGGAAAAAGGAACCAAGAACAGAACACAAACTACCTACGCATGAAGGTGGAATTCCCAAGATGGGAAGATGGAGATCCGACCAGTTGGATCTCTAGAGCAGAAATTTTTTTTTGTTTTCACAGAACTCCAAAAGAATCCAAGATGGAAATAACTTCAATCCAATTAAATGGAGATGCAATCCAATGGTATGATTGGTACGAAACCTATCACGGGATCCCCTCGTGGGAGCAATTCAAGAGAGGGCTTCTCGTTCGCTTTGGATCATATGAATATGAGAATGTTGATGGATAGCTCGCTAAAATTCGTCAGATTTCTACAGTGTTAGAATATCATAGCAGATTTGAATGATTGTCAAATCAAGCTAGAGATTGGTCCGAACGATAACTGGTGGGAACATTTATTGGACTTAATCTAGATATCTGGTGTGAAGTCAAAGCTTGTCAATCCCGTATTATGATAGCTACAATCTCATTTGCACGTTTGCATGACGAAAAAATCAACAAAGAAAATTATCGAAATAGAAGTGACAACAAACAAATGATCAGTAAGCCACCTGCCCTATCTATTCCCAACCGAAACCCTAACACCCGAAGACTAACCCGAGAAAAGTCAAGGAAAGATCAACGAAGGGTTTGTGCTGGCATTGTGATGAAAAGTAGAGTAGGGAGCATCGATGTAAGCAAAGGCAACTTCTGATGATTGAACCAATTGGGGAGGAATCAGAAGCTAACAATGTGGACTCCAATCATAAAAGTATGGATTCTGATGAAGATGTTGGACCTATCATATATACAGTGAATGCATTAGCCGGCTACTCTAACCCACAAACTATGAAAGTTGGAAGAACTTTGGAACATCGGCATGTTATAGTTTTAATTGATACTAGTGGCACTAACAATTTTATGTACAGTAAAGTTGTTGACCGATTGGCCTACCACATTGAAGGATGTGATAAATTTGAAGTAAAGGTCGCTGATGGATGGATTTTAACTTGTGATAGCAAACGTTCGAAGATAAAATTGATTATACAAGACCAAGAGTTGCTTGTAGACTTCTTTTTGCTACCCTTGGAAGACTTTGAAGTGGTACTTGGAATTGAATGGCTATCAACCCTGAGTGATGTTTCTTGAATTTTTCTAAACTAATCATGAAGTTTTTTATTTATGGAAAACAGGTGATCCTAAAGGGAAGACGTAGAAGTAAGGTCACAACTGCCACTAGCCATCGGATGGAGAGGGTTCTTCAGAAGACTGTAATGACTACTATACCCAAAGGCCAACCTAGTGCTTACACTATCAAGAAGTGGGGACCGTACTTGATCAATGGGTTGTGATGCGCCGCAGATACCTTGTGACTGAAGTGCTGAAAGAGAAGCTCCTCGAGTTTGTTGCTGCTTAGCCTTGAGGAAAAGGCTGATTTGAAGGGGGAGGAATTGTTAGGATCTCTTTATTTTATGAGCTTTGAATAATGTTTTATTAAGTTTGTCTAGTTCAGTAAGAGTCAGATAGGGGTTTATTTGATATTTATTTATTTATTTATTAAGAATCGAAGTCCTGGTGGACTCTGGGTGGAACTCTACAAATAGGGATGTATCTGTTTCTTTTCATCTATCAATAAAATATTATTCCAGTCTTTTGACAAACTCTAGGAGGCCAATCCCCTCAAAATGATCATCTCTTTTCTCCCTCTTTTTCTACGATAAAACCTTAGGTTTCTTACCATTTCTTTAGTGAATAGTTGATAATTTTTTACATTTTCAGTTTCACACTCATATTTTGTTCAAGCATAGATGGATATGGGAATGTCAAATCTCATCATTTCTAGTATGGCTTATACAATAATTTTGCTACTTTATGCAACTGATCAAAATATCACTAAGCACATATGGGCAATATGGGTTCTTACTCATGTCAAAATATTTAGAAAAAGAACCACAGACAAAAATAAAATAAAACAAATATATATATGCTAAACAAATCATGAACTATGGAATGGTACCAATATGAAATCATGAAAGTACTAAGCTATAAGAAACATGTAATGCGAATTATATTCATCAATATTGTTATAAATAATAGTATAGCATTACAGTAGAATTAGTAGCGACCAAACCAAATAAAAGCCAATATGTGATTACATTTTCATACTTATGCGGATCAAATATGCGCCAACTATTCAGTCACATATCCAGCTGCAAACACCGCATATGCAACTGCACTGCACATTGAAGCTACATAGGCCTTGTATGATGCGGTCATATGACAGCACATATGCATATGGCCCACATAAACAGCCACATTGACCACTTTTTAAAATAAGGATTTAATAATCAATAAATGATATAAACAAGCTGTATAAGTTTTTATAAACAGAAGTTAGCTAGTATCTTGACTTCCTTTACATATAAAATAAAAAATTAACTAGCGAAAATGATAATCTCATTCCAATGATGAAACAACAGAGATGTATAATAATACACTACCTATCATGTTTGAAATAGTGAACTTATAATTCATAAGTAAATAAATAAACTGAAACACAGAAGTTATCTGTAAGTTCACCTTTTTCTTAGCCGCCTGAAATAATGATCTCATACGACTAGCTCCAACTCCAACAAACCTGGCAGGGAAGGTAAGTCAGAAAAGATTTTTTGAAAAGGGTTTTTAACTTGATATTCTTGAGCAAAACTATAATGTAAACCAACTGAAAAGGTAATCAGTGGAATAGTAAAATCATTGATGCCTTTAAAACCCTCAACAAAATGACAAGCTTGTTAAAGTTGACTTGAAAGCTACTATAGCAAGGAAATGTTGCACCACTAATGAACATCTAGAAGGAGCCACGTTAAGGTCACAGTAAACTATAGTCAAATTGTAAATAGATGCTACAATTCATATCAACTAATATAAAATTGTAGAGTTAGTAAAAACTTTTGCCTTGCCCTACAAAATGAAGTTAAGACTGCCAGAGTATCTCAAAGCGAGGACCGTTTTGTAATAATATTAAGCTTCGGGAACAAGTAAACAAGCTTCAAAATGGAATTAAACTAGACACATAACAACAATCTTAAGAATTAAAATTAGAGTACAGCTGCGAATGTAATCAAAACCAAAAACAGCAAATTATGAAAATAAATTCCATCTTTACTCAATTTCTAATTTGCTCAGAAAATCAGGATTACGATATCTTTGATACTAATAAAATGTAGTTCACAATGTACCGATGGCCAAATTCCTCGGTTACGCCTTTTATAATATAATTTCTGGGTATAGGATGGTGCAACTAAAAAGCAAATCAAACAACTAGTTCACGTTGTCAACTTGTTCCTCTTAATTCTTAATCATCTCTCTTATTCCTCTAGTCCCTCCTGAGCACAACTTTAACAACAATAAAAAAGAGTGATAAACTAAAGTTTGTGATAGAAAGATCCCCATGTTATAGCTTTGGCAGTTTATCTCAAAAAGATCTTTCAATAGTACACTTGGAGAATATGTTCTAGTCTAGTTCCATGATAACTAAATCATTTCATCATATCATATTGAGATCTCTTACTTGTCTACTAATGTCAATTTAAAATCCTATCATGTAGTTCGATTAGTATGCATAAAATGCTACTGAACTAAAATGAATATAAGAAACCAAACATATGTTGTGAGGTTGGATATTATTTGTGTAAGTTCTCTTACATTTCCTCGAATTCAGAACCTGCTTTGTAGAAGAAAGGCACACCAGCTTCACCAGCAACGGCCTGCACAAACTAGATCTAGTCACAGTGATAGAATGATTTAATACATGTACATACCAACCAAAGATTTATTTGATTTATAAAGGAAAATTGCACCCACAAGAAAGTCTAGCATCAAAACACACCAACAGCATCTAGACTGACAAGGTAGTACATACTAGGGACAGTTAGATGTTTAGACAATGCCAGCCATTTCTGAGTATCACATATGCATATCAAGTTGTGTTGGCTCTCTCATGATAATGTTGGCAGGTCAGTTCTGCACATGCAATTAGGCTTGGCAGTGTTATGTTTGTGACCAAGAGGTATGGCATGTGCATAGTCAAAAAAGTTCATAGAACTACTATTCTGAAGCATGCCCACTCAAAACCGGCATGTGCCTCATGACATGACAAGAGGATCCTTGACTATACCTGACATAATAACAGAAATTTTCAACATCGCTTCTCTACATATGTAGAAAGGATAGAGCAAACATGAAACCTTAGTTACCTTGACTGTGTGACTTTTTATAAGAAAACTTTCTCTTACGTTGAAGAAAGGGAATTGTGAGACTAAGCACATTCCAAAATATAGAAGATCACCAGCATACACATCTCACAAGTACAAACAAGTTATACAGGTCAAGTATACTGCAGCATTGACGACCAAAATAATCTACAGTGTAAAGATGTGTAAATATATGAAACTATTGAACTAAAAAACAGCAGCTTAGTGTTGCTTGTAAAATTTCAAATTACATTGGGTTTGAGCCTCTTTGTCAACATATAGCTAAAGAAAACTGTCCATAAAACCATCCTAAGTCCCTTTATATCATAATTTCATGAATTTTTATGTACAAACATGCAAACACATAAGAACTGTTTATCTATGAAGACACAATTAAACTATTTTGAATACAGTGGCATACTCTCACCTTTGCGAGAAGAGTCTTTCCAGTGCCAGGAGCACCAGTCAAGAGAATTCCCTGCAAAAGAGCATGTTCCAAGTACATAATATAAAAAAAAAACAAATTATTGTTTACAGGTGCTTGGAAGTTGAAACCAATGCTATATATGGCATTCTTAGGATTTGAATTAAATAAGGTCAGCATCTTCACCAAAGTTGAGCATTACAAAATAGTAGGTGTTGTACAGAAGAGGTGAAGGATAAAAAATTAAAAGTCAATCAAACATTACAACCAATATTAGAATGACAGACCTACAATATGTCCCTGACATGATCCTTAAATTTTGGGGTACAGTACACAGTGATATTATACAAACAGTTGGACCATATACTACCCATATAATTATGTTATAGAATATATAGAAGAAACATACAGATGAGCCATGCAAATCCCAAAGCCAAAGTAAACTTTGCACAAACCTTAGGCAATTTCCCACCAAGGCGAGTGAACTTTCCTGGGTTCTTAAGATAATCAACTACTTCCTCAAGCTCTTGCTTTGCATCATCACAACCTTTAACATCTTTAAAGGTTTTAACATTCTGCATAAGAATTCGTAAAACAAGAATATGAGATTCTTTTGATCCCTTATCCAATTAAGTTCGAAACTGATATTCAAGCAAGCATAATTGTGCTGATGACATTTGACTACAAGATAAAGCAGAGGAGTCTAGCATTTACAATTAGATTTCAAAATTACAAAGTCCAGAATATAGTAAAATTAGTAAAAAGGATACAACAACTGCGGCAAACATAAGAGATGTTAAAAGAAGACAGACTTTTATTGAACTGAAACCACATAGTCTGCATAAATAGAATTGGCTGAATGAAAATATTTTAAACTATAAAATATTATCAATAATGTTATACTCCCACGTTGTGGCGAAGCAATCACTTTTCTTGTCGGGGTGAGGCCACATATACTGACCCTCCCTAAATCCCATAATGACTTCAAGTTTTGTGCAGTGGGCCACCCTTTTTTATGGTATTCTCATAAGCCCAAGAGCACTCAAGCATCTCGGTTCTCTTCCCAAGATCAAGGCTACCCAAAGCATGTCAAGTATAAAACATATGTGCCGAATGTTAAAGAGATATATTATTTGAGAATAATTGGGTTTCATCTACATGGATAGAATTTGGACCTAACAAAATATTAGTATTATAAGTGAAATAAAAGATACCCAAAGAAGATGAGATCCTATAAAACATAGAAAAAGATGATCCAGGACCTATCATGTTAATTTTTCTTTACAATGGTTTTAGTATTTTGGTGGGTTTTCATAATTGCAATAAGTTTTCACATAACAACATCTTGTGTAATTCTATTCCACTCCAAGATTGTCCAAATCGGAGATACTTCGCAAGAGAGGAAACTAATACCAAATAAATATCTTGATAAAGAAGGCATCCTTAGAACAAAAGTGAAAGTGAATATTATCAAAAATAGTATAATGATGATTGATTGTCCTTCAGTAAATGAATATGTTTATTTAAATATATTTTGCCTTTTTTTCATTGGGAGGTCTATTTAAAGAGAGATAGAATTGTATTTATATATATGGTTGAATGAATGAATGAATGTGTTTTCACATCTATGAATTGTGCTTATATATCTCTTTTATATATATTGTGGGAAAACACATATTCATTCATTCATTCAACCATATATATAAATACAATTCATATGAAGATGTACGAAGATACAATGTCTTTGTCCCTAGGAGTTAGTGCTTGAGCCAGAGTGACTCTTATATTTATCATTTTTTTTTTCTAATTTTTTTTTTTCTAATCCGCAACTATCAAACCAAGAAAAAAAATTCTTTGCCCATCCATGCTTTTGTCTTACACCAGAAGATGAAATTAAAGTCTAAACCTCGGATGCAAGTATAATAATTTGAAAGTGATTTGCCCTATATAAGTTGTGAAGATTCAGAAAGTAAAGTTGCATAACCATTAAAGCAAGTCAATTTTTTGGCAGTGATCATTGTCAAATGTTGCTTGAAGCAAGAATTTTCAGAACACTATGTCATTAAAGGATCAGCATAAGGCCCTCCAAAACATATATGTGAGAAGTTCTCACATACATACCTTTACAAAACATATATGTGAGAACACAATACCTTTACAAAGTTATACGTGCAGATATGTTACTTTTACCAAAAAGATCTCAAAAACAATAATCAATTTAGATAGCATAGAGGATTTTCGAGAAGCAATTTATCAAAATTGTGCCACAGGATTCAATGTGCACATCTCAATAGTTCTTCAATATGATGGGAAATGCACATTGATCCATAATGACAGGTGCCTCAGATTGAGCACAATCAACTTTTTTTAATGTCATCCAACAAGAAAACAAAAACAAAAACTTACGTATTCTTTATTATAAGAAAGAACTACCAGACCAAAATCAACATGCCACATAAAATATTTAAGATCTTTGGAAAATATTAATACAAATCATATCTCCATTGTAAGCATGAAACAAGCATTACTACCTTCTCTGGCAAAATTTCTTTGTTTAACTCTCTGGGTGCATATGTGGCACTCGAACCAACACCAGAAGTCCCAATACCACCTAAGCTGCCAACATACTTTTGCAGTGCAGCTGCACCTAATACCCTTGTAATCGAAATAACAAGAAAATTAAATTAACAACTGCAAGAAAATAAAAAAATAGGAAAGACAGCTTGACACTATCGCAAGAAATTTTGGGTAAGGCCTCAAAAGTTAGAAACCACAGTTTGTGAAACAACAGCAAAAAAAAGCCATGAAGTTCATGATCTTAAAAAAAAAAGGCAACAGTACAGAGAGCAGAACAAAGAATCCAATATCTGAAATCTGCTCTTGTAAACAAGCTTAGGGCATATAATGAACTAGCTGGCCTAGTAGCTTCTTGCTGATTCTCTGATTTGTTTTCCACAAGTGTTTCTTATGTGCTTTATAGGTCAATGGTATCCAGAGTTATTGATTGGGTTCCACGACTAAAAAATCCATGCCATGTACACCTAGCATAACTTAGCTTTATCATCAAGTTATTTCTACTTCTAGAGCACACTAGCGGTTCACATTGCAAATCTTAAATAATTGGGACATTATGCCTAATTGTTGTCGTTGTCCTATCATCATGTAAACTTATTTAAATTTTCATGAATGTCGATACCTATTTCATCAAAATATATAAAGTTTAACACCATATCTATCATGCTTATTTAGCCCCGTTTGCATAAACAGCTGGTTCCACCTCTATTCATAATCCTCAATTTATAGTCATCATTTTGCAGTAAAAGAACATTTTAATAGATCTCAAGGCAACTTGTAGTACAAGTCGGATTGCTAAGGTTATCATTTGGATAAAACAGATAACATACTGCAGGGAATCTAAGCATGTTTTACATCAAGAAGAAATAAAGCTGGGGAAGATCAAAATAACACCACATCAAGCCGACAGCAACGATGAACAAGATGGTTGAAAGGAGTTCTTGAGCAAATTGTGGTGACTTGTTTGATGCTTTAGGGTCAACCTGTGAAGCAAAATCTAGAACATTTAGTCTACATCAGAGCAGATGTTGTGTCATGATATAGAAACAGTGTCTCTTATAGTATTACTGTCCAGGAAAAATAAATAAGCTGGAAGGCAACACACTTACCATAACAACATGAAGTGGCCGCTTCTCTGATATTCCAGGATTCAAGAGCAACTTGTCCTCGCTTCCAGATGCACGTTGCTTCAACTCTTGCAACTACTGACATAAAACTATTTTAAGTTCAAAGAGATCAAAGATGTAGCATGCCACAACAATAACAGTTCAATGGGAAACTCTAGGTAGCATGCCATCAAGGGAAACTCTTTTCTGCCTTCCTTTCAATATTGCCTAAGTTTACAAATTCTCCAAATTTCATATAAGCTAAGCAATCACCACAACATGACATTTGACACCAAGAAATGGAAAGACTGATGTTAGCACCTTAATCATGCAATCCATGTAATAAGTAGAAAAAATGTGATCTGAAAATGAGTCAATGTGCTGTGTTACCAGGTTATGATTCCAAAAAGACATGACCGTACTATAATATCAGTATAACCAAGGATTACAAAACCGTATTGTACTGCCTGGTACAGAGACCACCAGCTACTGGGTGGTATCAGGCTTTGGGCCCTGTATCGGGCAATACAGGCTGTGCAGGGTGGTAACGGTCGAAATTTCGACTGTTACCAACCTATACCGGTTGATACCGGTCAATTTCGATCGTTATTGCCCTGTATCAGGCGGTAATGGTCGAAGCCGACCGTTTCCGAATTGTAACAATGCTCCAACGATCAATTTGACCGTTGGAGCACTCCTCAAGGGTTTTTAAACCCTTTCCTCCCCATTAGTTCAATCCATTTCACTCTCACACTCTCTTAAGCTCTCTTTCAAACTCATTTATTCTCACATTTTCTCTTATTCTTATATTTTCATTCTCCTAAACTTAACAAAGCAACGATTTATGGATTGAACCAAATTTAGGAGGCTAATTTAGGAGGATTACGAGGAAGAATTTTTTAATCAAGAGGCATGCATTCTCTCTCTATATTTTTATTGATTGATAAGATGATTAAGCCTATTCTATGTGATGTATGACTTAATACTGTGATTAGTGATTTTAATAAAGTTATTTAATACTATGATTAATAGTTTTAATGATGATTTAATCAAAATTTGATCGATATTGGATCAATTCAATACCTTTAATACCCATTAGGGTGTTTGACATGTTTATAGTATTAAAAGCGAAGTAATTAACTATGTTAATAGTGTGATTAGTGTATCTAATGATGATTTCATCATAATTTAACTTATATTGGATCAAAATTACATATTTAATATATCTTTTATGTGTTTAACATGTTTATGATGGTAAAATAAGTTTAATTAGGTTTTAATAAAGTTATTTAATGTTGTGATTAGTGGTTTATGATGATTTAATCGAAATTTTATCGATATTGGGTCAATTCAATATCTTTAATACCTATTAGGGTGTTTGATATGTTTATAATGTTGAAAGAAAAGTAATTAGTGGATAATTAACTATATTAATAGCGATTAGTGTATCTAATGATGATTTCATCGTAATTAACCTATATTGAATCAAAATTACGTATTTAATGCATCTTTTATGTGTTTAACATGTTTATGGTAGTAAAATAGATTTAATTAGGTTTTAATAAAGTTATTTAATGCTGCGATTAGTGGTTTTAATCAAGGTATGCAATTTTGTACCGTACCGGAGTTTCGACGTTCGCTCGGTACAATACGAAACTGTATACCGAGTGGTATACCGTTCAATATACCGCTCGGTATATATATATTTTTATATATATATTTTTATAAAAGGCGACGTCACATTGCCTCGGCAACATCGTATTGCCTCGGCGACGTCGCCTCGTTTATATATATATATATAAATAAGGCGACGTCGCATCGCCTCG
>LVTN01000679.1:65428-78879 GCA_001649415.1 Musa itinerans | reverse complement strand
GTATATTGAGCTGTATATCATTCTATATACCGCTCTGTGTATATATATATATATATATATATATATATATATATATATATATAAGGCGACGTCGCATCGCCTCGTTTAGCCGAGCAACTGCTCGAGTAATGTTTGAGACAAGCAACGATGGATTGCGTATGGCTGGTCGAATAACACTACTCGGGCACTATCTTGGCCGAGCAATACTACTCGGGCACTAGGGACTAGCCTAGCCGAGCAACGTGGCTCGGACACTGGCTTGGTCGAGCAACACTACTCAGGCCCATGTTTGGCCAAGCAACTACTCGAATAATGTTTGAGCCAAGCAACGACGGACTGCACATGACTGGCCGAGCAACACTATTCGAGCATTGGCTTAACTGGGCAACACTATTCAGGCACTGGGGATTGGCCTAGTCGAGCAACGTAGCTCGGGTATTGGCTTGGCCGAGCAACACTATTCAGGCCCATGTTTGGCCGAGCAGCGACGATTGACTGTATACGACTGGTCGAGCAACACTACTCGGGCACTAGAACTGGCCTGGCCGAGCGACACAGCTCAGGCACTGGATGGCCGAGCGCCTTTTAAATCATTGATAGACACAGATTGACGATGCATATACAAAAGAAAAGAAGCGAGATATTGGAAAGGCAATTTCAAAATGATTCAACTCCTATATGGTTCCAGCAAACACAGCCCAAGGTATATATTACCAGAGCATGATCTCTATTCAAAAATCTAGCACAGGGATCCAACTTCCAACACCGAGAGAGATTCACGGTGTGTATTCAAATGAGGTAGCAGAACCGAAGGATTGGATCAAATTCTTCATGAGACAATAGGACGAATATGGGATGACACTGATGTGTGATAGTTGGACAGGGCCAACAAGAATGAGTATCATCAACTTTCTTGTTTATTGCAACAGATGGGTGATATTTCATAAGTCAATTAATATTTCTGACAAGATCAAAGATGCAAATTATAGTGAGAGCTCGATAGACACCGTAGTAGAGAAGATCAGACCATAGTACATTGTCCAAATAGTCACCGACAATGGATCGAATTTCAAGAAGGCCGGTTTAAAATTGATGGAAAAAAGAAAAAAAATTATTTTGGATTCCATATGTAGCTCATTACATGGATCTAATGCTAAAGGATATTGGCGAGCTAGACGCAGTCAGCAAGTGTGTAGCTTGACTCTTGAGCACAGTCAATTACAAAATTTATATATAATCATCATTGGATCCACTCTTTAATGGGAAAGTATATAAATGGTGAGATACTCCGACCTGGTGTCACTCGGTTTACTACTAATTTTATTGCATTAAAGTCATTACAGCAAAAGAGATAGGGTCTCAAGGCAATGACCACCTCACAGGAATGGTCTGATTCAAAGCATTCGAGATTGAGCGATGGAAAGAATATGGAAAAGACCATTCTTTCTTCTAGATTTTGGGAGACCGTGATTGAATTTATAAAATGTCGATATAGACAAGCATATACAGATGCCTTATCTTAAACATATGATAATTATAGCAAGAAAGGAAGTTAGGAAAATATTCAAAAATGATTTTAAGGCCGACCAATACTTATAGATCATTAATCGTAGGACTGAAGTTTATATAGATCAAGATATCCATAATACAGGTAAATTCATATTCAGTGTAATTTGATTCATAATTTTTATTACATAAAAAAATTTTACTAACAGAATTATGTCTTGCAGCACATTATCTAATCCTGACGATTCAATATAAATAATTTACTAACGGCGTTAAGAAATATTATAAATCGACTCTTGTCAAATATTGCTGGTGCAACCAATGCTATTATGGAGGGCCGATTATTCCGAAATATAATTGGTTCATTCTCCGATGTTGTAGTTGTAGCGTGTAGTTACACTATGGATCCTAGTAAGAAAAAGTACACATATTGATTATTAACTATATTTGATATTAATTATTTATTATGCTAATAAAGTTTTATTTATATCTTTTTGTAGTCGAGTGGTAGCTACATTTTGGAGGGACATACCAAATTTATGGAAGGTTGTCATTCGTGTACTATCACAAACGACAACATCTAGTGGTTGCGAATGTAATTGGTCACCATTCGTATTGATTCACACAAAGGTCTGCAACAGACTATCGTATAGACGGTTGGACAAACTAGTATATGTCCACTATTATAACATGCAGCTAAGGTTGCGGTGTGTCGAGCTGGACAAGGAGCTAGAGGAACTAGAGATTGATCCCATCGACCTCCAATTCTACAACGAAGATTCAGAGCTGATATTAGAGTGGGTCGAAGCGATGGAGAACCAAGAGGATCCTCTACTTAATGAGGCAGGAGATCCTTAACGTCCTTCGTGTTTTATCACCGAGGAAATAGAAGAAGAGGTAGCACATTCCTAGCAAAAGGAAAACCCTCCTTGATCAGAACGTGGTGGAAGGAGCCAAACAAGATCAAGTCAAACTACTCTAGGAACTAGAGACACCTAATCGTCACAGTCGTCCACCCAACGTACAAAGGCAAAGGCAAAGGGAAAATTAGTAGCATCAGCTGCACTGTTGGAAAGAATTGAGTCGGATAACGAGACACCTACACAATTGCATTCAGCAACTCGCTCGATCCAAAGACATGATAGTAACATGGACAACAATGCCTCGACCGATGATGGCAGTGACGTCGGGGAGTCATCGATCTCGTCTACACAATTTGAGGGTGGTGCATGGACCGAGGAGCAATCTTTTACACATGCCACCCAAGATTCATATCATGGAATTCGACGAGATACTGGTCAAGTTTATGCACGAAAGAGAAAAAGAAAGCCAGTGGATGATTTTAAACAGATGTCACAGAGCCTACACGATGTAGATATAGAATGAAACTCATCGTATTCACAGTCATCGTATTATAGAGAATCTTACAGCCAACAGCAGTACAGTAATAGTTGGTCATACTTCTCCGAGTAACGGTATGATACGGAGTAGCAGATCAATAGTGAAAGTAGAACTTCTAATATTCACCAATACATGCCTCAGGAGCCGCCTCGGATACATGTGATTCACGACCAACAACCTACGACCATCACCACATTGATGCACCAATGGCATACGGTGTATCAATACACTATGTCGTGGAATCAATTTCAGTATTAGGTCTGACAAACATATATTAATATACATATACATAGGATCGAGGACCCCGATCCACCACCATTGGAGTCCCGTCGTTCGTTTCGGTGGTAGAATTAGGTATATCTACTCGTGATTATTTAATTCATTTGAATCTTAAAGTTTAAGTTGTATACAAATTAATCTAACAATTCAAATAATTTTTCTGTAGACAATTTAATATTAACGGAAGGACGATCCGGAACGGACCAAAATTACAAACCTTGCACAAGGCTACTCCTTAAAGCCCGAAAAAGATATATGGCACTATTCTTACCTAATTTATATTAGTTTTGTTTAAACTATACTAATTGTTTATTTATTTCTAACTTAAAAACCCTATCCTAACTTTTTTTTCTATTTTTCAGGTATTTTCAGAGGATTTTATGCCTTTTTTAAGCATACCGAACAAAGCTCGATATACTGATATGGTACGAGATTAAAAATCCTGGTCATAACTAAAGAGAAATTTATAAAGTCTATTCCTAATCTTAAAATAGCATCAGAAGGTAACATCCCCAAATTGGCGTAAGTAGATGATAAGAAGATTGGATCATCTTATGGCTAATAGAAAGTTTCAAGACGCAGGAATATTTTTAAAATAAAAAGAGGACCAATGGAATAAAAAAGAGGGTTATTAATTATGGCATGATGTAAGCCCAACTTGTTGACCATCCATACACAGGATGCAGAAATATAAAGATGAAATGAGGTAAACAAATACCAGTGTTGGAAGACTGGAAGGTCTTCCTGAACTCTCATCTGGAAGATACTCTGCGAGGGTATTAGTTACAACAAGAGCTCGAATATATTCTGCAACTCCTCTGCTATCAACTGCATGATTTCTTTGTTCAAAGCGTCTGATAGCTGCTTCAGGACTGCCAATCAAAAAGAAAAGCAATTAAGATAGCAAAATAGATGAAAGGAGAGATGATGATTGCCGCAGCTGGACCTGTGTTTATTGAGCTCCGCAAGGAGAGCGCTTTGCTTGGCAGCATCCCTGGGGTTTGCATCGGCATCCGCGATCAGCCACTCCAGCCTCTGCTCCTTTCTCCAGAAGGGCCACCAGCTGAGCCATTCCGACATCAAAACCGCATCCAAACCCTTCCTGGCCGAAGCGAGGGCTCCCATCAAGAACACCATGAGGCGAAACCTGCCCTCCGTCCTTGTCTTCTCCACCGATGACTTATCCACAAAAGAAGCACCATTTCCGACCGCGCCAACCACGGCGGCCGCATCGGGCTCCCCTCTCGAGCTCTCTCCACCGGTTTCCTGCGAAAGCTGGCAGCCCCGGGAGGCTTGGGCGTCCAAGGAGGAATCTTTATCCGGGGAGGAGGGTTCCAGGGCCGGGTCCGAGTTCTCGGGAGGCAATGCGCGGGGGACAGGGGCGAGGGCGAGGTGGCGGTGGAAGCGGGACGTATGGAGGTGAGAGGGGATCAAGAAGGCTGGGGAGCGGCGCAGAGCGGTAGGGAAGAGGCGCTCGGGGGGACGGGAGAGGGCGGGCGAAGACAGGGGCCGGAAGAGGAGGGAGGCCTGGACGGCGGTCATCATAAATGGCGACGCCTCACTCTCTCTCTCCCGCTCCCCCTCCCTCAACCTGAGTTGAGGGAGTTTGGTGTTAGGGTTTTATGACGATCGAAAGCCACGGGAATTGGAGCTGAAGAGGGGAAGGGGAAGGAGAGAGAGAGAGAGAGGCAGGCGAAGAAGCGGTTAAGGAGCGACTAGTAGTGCACGCAAAGCAGGGAATAGATACTTTATTCTGTTCGCTACGCATCCCTCCTCACATCGTCTTACCTTTAATGTCGTTTAAGAGATTCAATTAGTTGACACCTTTGCTACATCAAAATAGAGATCATGGCTAGCAAAGAAAATAGGATAATTTACAGAAAGAGATCTTACTATTGATTTTTTACTTGTTTTTGCCGGATGATGATGCTTCTATTCGTTTTTCAATTTTGACTTAAATGATGTCAATATTTAGCTTGAATGACATCGAGACTCGATCCAAGTGCATGAATTAGTTTTTTTCTCCTCCTCCTCCATCTCCGTCTTCTCACCATCTCATCTCCTTCCGTCTTCACCTCCTCCTCCGCCCCCCTTTTTCCATCTCTCCCTTCTTTCTCCTCTGCTTCATCCTCCTCCATCTCCCTCCTTCCCCCATCCAACCCATCTCTGCTTCGTTCTCCTCCTCCTCCTCCTTCCTCTTTTATTTCTTAACTTTCAAAAAATATTCCTAAAAATTAAATTATAATTATTTAAAATTATGTATATACATATATATATATATACATATATATATATATACATATATATATATATATGAGTGTCACAATATGTAAATATATAAGTTTAAAAGATTTTAATAAATTTTACTAAAATGAGTGGAAGGAGGCGAATGGAAGAATAAGAAAGAGGAGAAGGTCGAGTAGCAGGAGATGGAGGTGAAGATAAAGTGACAGAGGAGGATGAGAAAGAGGAAAGATAAGTTTAGAGATTTGAGTTACGTGGATTCAAAATTTTTATGAGGATAAAATTAATTTTTATGAAAAAGAAGTGTCACAAAGTAAAAAAGGATTACCATGGGTGCTTATGAACTGATACGTCGTGGTTGATGAGTCAGCACGGCCCGGTCCACGGGTTGATGTCGGGAGTCTTCGGTCGACTGAGTTGGTTGCCAAGGTCGGTCACACCCTCAGGTGGTTACCGACTGTGGCCCCTCGACAAGTAAGTTAGCGCTCGATCTCTGTTTTTTTGCCTCTCCCCTAGCCAGATGTCGGCCAGGGGTTCTTATACTACTGTACGAGGGTCGGCTGTATGCGGGTTTTGCATGGTGGCCGGCGCCTCGCCGGGGCGGGGGGGGGGGAGTACCTTCACGCGGCCACCGTCCTGAGCTTTCCGGGACGGGCGCGTGGGAGAGCTTCTCCTGCTGACTTGGCGATGGCGTGACAGGGCGTCGGTGGTGACGTAACTAGGGCCCAATATATACTGCATCACTTCTCCCCCCCCATCGAGGCATGCCATGGGGTCCTTGCGAGAGGGCGAGAGGCACGCCTAGGTCGTAGTGCTGCGTGCGTATTTGTTGCTTGTGAGGGGAAGTCGGGCTGGTTCACCGTGGGGCTGCTCGGTGGGTGGCACCCCGTGCTTTCGGTAGGGTTGGAACTACCGGCTGGGCGGCTGGGCCCAAGCAAGAAGGTACTGGCGAGTAGTTGGTCAGGGGATCGAGTCGTGCGACTCGGGTAAAGATTGGACCTGTTGGCAGAGTAACTGACCTCGGGCTCAAGTTTGAGACTGGCGAGTCGCAAGTCGTGGGTCGAGCTACGCGACTAGGGTAAAGACTGGGCTTGTTGGCCGAGTAACTGATCTCGAGCTTAGGTTCAGGGCCGGCGAGTCATAAATCGGAGGTCAAGCTGGCGCGACTCGAGCAAAGACTGGACTTATTGGCCGAGTGACTAATCTCGGGCTCAGTTTTAGGGCCGACGAGTCACAAGTCGGAGGTCGAGCTGGCGCGACTCGAGCAAAGACTGGACCTGTTGGCCGAGTGACTAATCTCGGGCTCAGGTTTAGGGTTGGCAAGTCATAAGTCAGAGGTCGAGCTGGTGTGACTCGGGCAAAGACTAGACCTGTTGGCCGAGTGACTGATCTCGGGCTCGGGTTTAAGGTCGGCGAGTTGCAAGTCGGAGGTCGAGCTGGTGTGACTTGAGTAAAGACTAGACCTATTGGCTAAGTGACTGATCTCGAGCTCAGGTTTAGTGATGTTGGTTGGCGAGCTGGGGCGCAGGCATGTGCCATCGCGCCATGTGGCATGCCAAGTGGAGCGACGCAGGCTCTGGCGGGAAGTTTCCTATCACGAGCAATTTCTGGCGGGAGATCATTCATCACGAGCTGCTTCTGGAGGGAGACCTTTCGTCACGAGCTGCTTCTGGCAGGAGCTCCAAGACTGGAGAATCTAAGGGATCCGAGGAGTCATGATGGGTTTTAAATGCTGCGACCATCTCTCTCCTCGGGAAGCCCAAACATCGCCTCGCGGTGGATTAGCCTGCCCTTTATAAGCTTCTTCCAGAACAGTTGCCATCACTTTGTTCAGTCTTCTGTTCTGCGCCCCGGCTCCTTCCTTCTAACCTTGAGGTTGGGATGTCTTCGTCTTTCTCTTCCTCGTCTTCCTTTTTTGGGGGCCCGGGGGTTGAGGTTGTCAGTTCGTCTTCGGGTGGCACGCCCTTGGGGGCCGTCGGGGGTTCTGCCACGCTTGAAACCCTCAGGCCATGGCACAATGTGGACTCGGTGGTGACCAAGGAACTTTTGGGGGCGATTCGGGATCGCTATCGTATCCCGAAATATTATGGTATTTATGCCCCTCGTCTCGGTCAGTGGCCCTATGATCCGTTTCTCGACGGATTTGGGTTGACCGTGGGTGCCCTCGAGGCGGGACTGCGATTCCTATTGCACCATGTGATTGTGGGGTGCCTCTGTAAGTGGAGGATATCGTCGTCCCAGATGGCGCCGAGCTCTTGGCGTTATTTGGTGGCTTTTCTCAAGGAGTGTCAGGAGCAGGGATCGAGCTGACCAGGACCCTCTTCCTGGCCTGCTTCTGTTTGTATAAGGGGCGAGGCAGGTATTATCTGACCACTCGTAGCGGTTTTAAGATCAGCGGCGCTCCTTCCAACAACAAGGGTTAGAAGAGTCGCTTCTTCTTCATCAGTTGTAGTCGGGGGTGGGGTTTCAGTACTGGATGGACTTCCCGAACCATCGATAATGTCCCCCCGTTTCTTTCTGTCGGGGAAACAGCGGACGTGAATCGCCTAAGGGGAATTATGTCCTCTTCTCGGGCAATTAGGGAGATGATTGAGGAATGGTTGGTCGAGGCGAGATTGAGCCCAGCCACTAGGGGTACGACCGCTCTTATGTTGCGGATCGTCCCTCTTTCCTCGAGCTAGCTGATTCGTCGGGCTTTTGTTTGCAGAGATGGTGGACCTCCAGTCGGTGAAGAGGATGCCTCATGCTAAGGCCGTGGCACCACCATCTCGGGGTAGCGAGGGTTCTAGTGTCGGGAGCGCCTCGCAAAGGGGCATGCCAAGGAGGATGCCGGGGTATCCGGAGGCAAGTCGTCTGCCGAAGAGGGTGAAAACCGGAACTCGCAAGGTGCATACGAGCTCCACTGCTCATGTGGGTGCTGCCCCAGAGTCGTCCAGAGCCGCTCCTCCAGGCGAAGGCTCAAGGAGCGGGAAAGGAAAGGGGGTGGCCGAACCGTCCGATAGCGACCCCTCGAGGAGGCCGTCGGAGCATTCAAGGTTGATGCGGGAATTGGGCCGTGTCCAACCTCGGACTAAGGGTGATGAGTTTCGGGCCTTGTGCATGGCCGACCTCCCCGCTGGGGAGCCGGGAACATCCTACGCCTTCCAATGGGCGAATCTCATGGCCGACAGTCGAATCTAGGCCGACGGGCCGATCGCCCAAGAATTCATCCGAGGGGCGCTTCACCAGGTGTTGGCAAGGAGCTCTATTGCTCCTCCTCGAAGATGTTGATGGACCAGGCAACCAAGTCCTTTGTCTGGGTAAGTAGTGCTGCTTCTCCCTTGTTCAATCCTTCCTTCTGCGCGTGGATTCTAATGTTGATCTTCGTTCAGGGCCAGCATTACACTATGGCGCTGATCGACCACGTCCATGATGCTGGAAGGGTGATCGAGCGCCTATCGGATGTCAATTCCGCTCTTCGCTTGGAGATCCTAGAGCTGAAGAGCGGATCTGGCCTAGAGGCCGTCGCCATGACCGAACAGCGTACCTCGGCTCTAGACGAAGAGGTGAATCGTCTGAAGGCCGAGCTGGAGGAAAGCTGGGCCCGCGTTCGGATGCTCAACGATGAGCTGTAGACCCTCTCCCGGGATATCGAATCCGCCAGATTCTCTGCCTGGGCTACCTAGGAGATTTTGAAGGAGGAGCGCCTGACGCTGCCCGAGAAGATCAAGGGGGCGGTTGCTAAATACAAGTCATCCCCCGGGTTCGAGCACGACTTGGTGAGGTCGGGGTGGGTGACGTATAAGTTCAGGTATCGGGTGGCTTATGCTCGTTTTCGAGTGAGGTACCCAGACCTGGAACTGGAGTCGGACCCGTTCGTCGACCAGCCGAAGGATTAAAGAATCGATATGCCGGCAAATGTCCCTTTCGACGACGGGCCCGAGACTCCTCCTCCGAACTAAGGGCTGTATTTTTTTTCTCTTTAGCTTTGGTCGGGTCAAATTTTGAGATTGTATTGCCTGGCCACAATGTGTGTTTCTTTTCATCAATGAAAACTTATCGTTTCGGTATCCTAACTTTCTATCTTGCCCGATCACGAATGTGTATGCTTCTTTTGATCAATGAAGAATTTTTTTTCGGCACCTTGACCTTTTGTCTTTATGAATAGAATCTCTTTAAGTTTGTCGCATTCCATGTCCTTGGCAGAGGGTTTCCCTCCATAGTCTCGAGGTGGTAGGTCCCTTCTTAGACCACGTCGTAGACTCGATAAGGGCCTTCCCAGTTTGGCATGAGTTTTCCCCTCGCTCGGGTCGGGTCGCTCACCTCAACCTTTCGAAGGACGAGGTCTCTGACCTTGATTAGTCGCGGACGAATGTTGCGATTGTATATCCGAGTCGTAGCCTTCTTGTATGCCAAGGTACACAGGTGTGTCTCGGCTCTTCTTTCTTCAAGGAGATCTAGGTTTGCTCGTAGGCCCTCCTCGGAGTTGTCTTGCTCGTAGACAATGGTGCACAAGGTTGGGAACACCATTTCTGGTGGAAGGACCGCTTCGGTTCTGAATGCCAGGCTGAACGGAGACTCCCCCGAGGCGGTCTTGGGAGTCGTTCACATTGCCCATAGGACGCTAGGGAGCTCGTCCACCCAGGCTCCACGCGCACCCGAGACCCTCTTCATAAGGCCTTCTAGGATCGCTCGATTCATCACTTCGGCCTGGTCGTTGGTTTGGGAGTGCGCGACCAAGCTGAACTTCAATTGTATCCCATATGACTGGCAATAGGCCTTGAATTTAGCGTTGTTGAATTGAGCTCCGGTGTCGGTGACAATAGCCCTCGGGATTCCGAATCGGGTGATAATGTTCCTCTATGTAAATCCTTGAACTTGTTTCTTAGTGATGCTTGCTAGGGGCTCAGCTTCAACCCACTTTGTGAAGTAGTCAACCCCGACTATAAGGAAGCGTCGTTGTCCCGAAGCTGGAGGAAAAGTCCCGAGGAGGTCAACTCCCCATTGGGCAAAGGGCCAGGCCGCCCCCATCGGGGTAAGAGGCACCGCTAGCTGATGTTGCAGTCGGGCATGCTTTTGGCACTGTTGGCACCGCTGCACATATGATATGGTGTCCTGGCGCATGGTCGGCTAGTAGTACCCCCCCTGTCTGAGGGTCTTGAAGGCTAAGGTTCGACCCCCGATGTGTTCCCCACAGATCCCCTCGTGGAGTTCGGTGAAGACCGTTTCAGCCTCTGATGGCATGAGACAATGCAAGAGAGGTTGAGAGAAAGCCCTCCGGTACAGCTTTCCACTGACCACGTAGTACCAGGCTTGGGTTTGCCTTATTCGTCTCGCAACCATCGGGTCATTGGACTACGTCCCATCCTCCTTGAAGCGAATGATTTCTTCCATCCAGTTCAGCGATACCTCTATTTCAGCAATGCCATGGGTTGGTATTGTCGGTGCCGTTATGGATTCAATTGACAGGGTTACCACCAGGCTACGAGCGGAGGGTGATTTGGCCAACGCATCGGCCTACGTGTTCTGTGCCCGAGGTACTCTTGTGACCGAGAGGCGGTTGAAGCGACGAGCGAGCCATCTTACTTCTGTCAGATATAATGCCATTGTTGAGTTCCAAGCTTCGTAGCTCCCGTTGACGTGTCCCATCACCAACTTGGAGTCGCTAAAGACCTCGAGGTTACCCACATGCATCTCCAGGGCGAGGCGCAGGCCGTGGAGTAGCGCCGCGTACTTGGCCTCATTATTGGTGGCCTGGAATTATAATCGGAGCGATCTCTCGTAGGTTTCTCCGAATGGGCTTTTGAGGATAAGTCCGACCCCAATCGCCTCGGCAATGGTCGAGTCGTCCACATGTATGGTCCATGTGCTCTCATTGTGCTCCTATCTAATAGCATGATCTTCAAGAGTTAGCTCGGAGATGAAGTCAGCCAATACCTGGGCTTTTACGACCGTCCTGGGGGAGTATTGAATGTCGAATTCGCTGAGCTCGACCGACCATCTCAGCATTCGACTCGATGCATCGAACTTGGAGAGGATTTGTCGCAACGGTTGGTCGGTTATTACTTTGATTATGTGAGCTTGAAAGTACGGTCACAGCTTTCGGGCCATCTTCATCAGTGCGAGGGTCAGCTTCTCGATCGGGGAGTACTGCACCTCGGGCCCGACGAGGACGTGTCTGACATAATAAACAAATTGTTGTGTCGGTGGCGTTTCTCGAGTTAACACTGAGCTGATCACCTGCGCTGAAGCCGCCAGGTAAAGATCGAGGGTCTCACCCGGCTCGGGCGAGGCGAGTCGGGGCAAGCAAGCGAGGCACGCCTTTAACTTTCGAAGGCCTACTCGCATTCTGGGGTCCATGTGAAGCTGTCGGCCTACCGCAGAGCCCGGAAGAAGGGGAGGCAATTGTCGCCTAATCGCGACACAAACTTGCTGAGTGTCGCCAACTTCCCTGCGAGGTGTTGCACCTCCTTGATCGAGCGGGGGGGATGCATCTTGGTTATGGCTCGAACCTTTTCTGAGATGGCGTCTATCCCTCTCTGGTGGATGACGAAATTGAGGAATTTTCCCGAGTTGACCCTGAAGATACTTGAGCATTTGGAATGTCTCCGCTAGGTCAGCCAGATGTGTGCTTGCAGCCTTGCTCTTCACAATCATGTTGTCTACATATACTTCCATGTTCCTGCCGAGCTATTGCTTGAATAGCTTGTCGACCATTCTTTAGTAAGTTTCCCCGACGTTTTTCAGGCCGAAAGGCATTACTTTGTAGCAATATACTCCTATGTCGGTGATGAAGGCAGTGTTCTCTTGGTCTTGCGGTGACATCCGGATCTGGTTGTAGCCCAAGAATGCGTCCATAAACGTAAGGAGCTCGTAGCTTGCGGTGGCATCGACCAACTGGTCGATTCTCGGGAGTGGATAACAGTCTTTGGGGTATGCCCGGTAGAGATTGGTGTAGTCAACACACATCCTCCAGCTTCCATTGGGTTTCTTTACGAGGACTACATTCGACAAGCACTGGGGGTATTTCACCTCGGTTATAAATCCTGCTTCTTTAAGGCGGTCGACCTCGTTGTTGATCGCCTTCTGCCGGTCGGGAGCGAACTTCCTTGGCTTTTGCTTCACTGGCCTAGCCTCGGGGTCGATGTTGAGTTGGTGTTGGGTCACCCCTAGGTCGATCTCGGGCATCTCCTTAGAGGACCATGCAAACACATCAGTATTTTCCCTCAGGAAGTCGATGAGCTGGAGCTGATTTGCTTTGGGGAGTGTCGTCCCAGTTTTTACGGTCAAATCAGGCCGGTTCCTTTTCAAGGGTACCTTGGTGAGTTGCTCGGGAGGCTCCAGATGCATTGGCGCCATGGCTCCTTCACAGTGATCCGAGACTTGACGGGGGTGTGACTTCTCTTGGAGCACAATCGCTATAAGGTAGCACCACCTTGATTCCCCCGGGTTGCTTTGGGATTCCTCGACTCCCGCCGAAGTCAAAAATTTGATGGCTCGATGGTAGATGGAAACTACCACTTTCAGTTTGTTGAGCATAGGGCGGCCGAGGATGACGTTATATGCCAAGGGTAGATCGACTACCATGAAGGTGGTCATTGTTATCTTGGCCCTCGGCTCTTCCCCGATGGTGATAGGGAGTGTGGTGGTCCCGAGCGGGGAGATGGAATCTCCGGTGAATCCAGTGAGCATTGAGTTCATGGGAGTGAGGTCCTCCTTGGTCAAGCCTGCTAGTCATAGGTGCCCAGCAAGCCAATCACGTGAGTGATGGCACGTGTGACTTGATACGAAATCTTTTTGCTTATTATATTTTGGCATATATCACTTTATATTAACTATTGCATATATGCATATATATTTATATTGTGATGTCCTTGGATTTGTGGAATGGGAATCGGATCGTGATGAGATCACGATAATGAGATCGATTCACCTTTAAACATAGATCCTAAATAATCTCGATCATAGGTTGCTCGAGAGGGACATCGTGATAACCGGACAGACTGGTGTACTATATACCCGTCCATATGATGGATGTAGCT
>LVTN01000679.1:51186-62438 GCA_001649415.1 Musa itinerans | reverse complement strand
AAATAGGAGGGATTCAGAGCCTCATAAGCTAGAGCCTTTGCTTGCCTCTCCTATTCTCCTCCCCCTCTCCACCTCAGAGCAGGCCTGGAGTTTTGAGGAGCGTCATCGCAGCCCTACTGTGTGGATCACCGCTAGAGAGGAGGACGTTTGACCTCCTTCACCCTCTCCTAAAGATCTGCAAGGAAACAGGGATATACGATCTCCGTAGGTAACACAATCTACTCTATACGTAGTTTTAAGTTTCGCGGATTTTGTGCACCAATCTTCGCACGACGATGAACATCTCTTTGGGAATAGGGGATTTTGTTTTCTTGTTCTTCCGCTGCGCATGTGATGTCACCCCCAAGATTTCCCAACAAAGTCGAGCTTCTTGAAGGCATCAAGGTATAGCACATCGGCAGAGCTCCCGGTGTCAACCATTACTCTTTTGACCCGAGCGTTGGCGATCCGAATGGAAATCACCAAAGCGTCGTCGTGATGGGAGCGCTCGACTTCCTCGACTTCGAAAGTGATTTCGAGCTCGAGTTCGGGTCGGGGGCATTTTTCTACCATGCTTCGGGCATGGGCCTTCCTCCCATCAAGTTGCTGTCGTCGGCTGCTGGTTCTCCGGTAATGATGTCGATCTGCCTCTCGACAGGTCCCCTGGGACGCGGAGTTGCTTCTTAGGGTTCCTTGAGGTAGCGCTCGAGATGACCTCTTTGGATTAGCTCCTCGATTTGATTTTAGAGGTCGTAGTAGTCTTCCGTGTCATGGTCGTAGTCTCGATGGAACCTACAATATTTAGATTGGTCCTTGTGAGTGGCCTTCAGGGGATTTGGTTGGCGCAAGAGACCTTTCTCCCTGATTTGGAGAAAGATCTCGGTACGAGACGTATTCATAGCAAAGGAGGGGGCCTCGAGAGTAGCTGCTCGTGTTGGTCGGGCCTCCGGCAGGGTTGTACCAAGGCTGCTAAGGTCATTCCTCGGGATTGCTCCGTCCTTGGCCTCTTCCTGTCCATGCGCTTTCCCGCCACCAGGACTTCGGCAGCAATGTACTGGTTGGCACGTTGGAGCATCTTGGGGATGGTCGCTGGCGGTTTTTCGATCAGCGACCAGAAGAACCTTGAAGGTCTCAAACCCATCAGAAATGCCTGCATGATTAGAGAAGGATGAGCGTCCGAGAATCCTCGGATTTCAGTGGCAAAACGTGCCACAAATTGAGAGAGCGACTTGTCTTCGCGTTGGGATAACACAAGCAAGGTGGCCATGGAAGGCCTAGGTTGTACGCTAGCCAAGAAGTTCTGCTCAAACTCCCTCACGAGGTGAACGAAAGATGAGACCGAGGATGGGCGTAACCGGCCGAACCACGCTCGTGTCGGCCCCCTGAAGGTGGTCGGGAATGCCTGACGCATTAGGGTGTCAGAGGTGCCATAAAGGGTCATCTGCGCCCGAAACGTGGCGATGTGTTCTGCAGGATCGGAGCTATCGTTGTATGTCTCCAGTATTGGTAACTTGAAGTTGAGTGGCACAGGCTTGTCCTATATTTCCTTAGCCAACGGGGATCTGCCCGAGCTGCCCTTTCCCGTCTCGCTGCGTGACTTCTGGAACTCGCTCTAGAATTCGTCGAGGCGTCGATTGGCCATGGATAGTTGGACCCTGAACGAGTCATCCGCCGAGTCCGTTGATATGGTATCGAGCTTGGGGTAGGGCGGAGCGATTCGACAAGGTGCGGGTGTGCTTTGCTCGGGTAGGCCTCTCGGGTTCACTGTCTACTCTCAAGCTTCGCCCGTCTCAAGCTGCTCCCTGCTCGGCCTTTATTGCGTCGGGTCGATTTGGGGAGTCGCGAGTTGCACAATTTGTGGCATGAGCGGGACAATCGTCTGCATCATTCCCGTCAAGGCTTGTACTTGCTTAGCCAGGCCGAGGAACGCCTCGGGCATAATGACCGAGGGTCCTATGGTGTGTCCAGGGGGAGAAAACCCTGGATCGTTAAATAGGCGCCAGTAGCGATCTAGCGTTGAGGTCCAGATTCCCCCGTCTCTGGGGGGGGTTGATCTCCGAGCCCGACAGAGGGGTGATCGGCCAATGGTTCTCCCTCGGGGAGAGCTCCTACGGGGCACTCATGCGATATGGCCCTCCTTCTAGCGTAAAAAATGTTGATGAACTGATACGCCATGGCTGATGAGTCAACACGACTTGGTCTATGGGTCGATGTCGGGAGTCTTTGATCGGCTGAGCTGGTTGCCGAGGTCGGTCACGCCCTCAGGACGGGGCGTTGGCGTCGGAATATTGATTGAAGTCTCTCCATCGGGATGCTGGTTGGTGGCTCTTGGTCGGGACGCTAGTTGGCGCACCGGGAGGAAAAACGCCTCTCTCAATCGAGATGGTCTTGCCTCGGGGGTGATCGCTTTCCTGCATAGAAGGCCCCCGTCGGGTGGTTACCGACTGTGGCCCCTCGACAAGTAAGTCAGCGCTTGATCTTTGTTTTTTTGCCTCTCCTCTGGCCAGATGCTAGCCAATGGTTCTTATACTACTGTACGAGGGTCGGTTGTACGTGGGTTTCGTGTGACGACCGATCCTCGGGGGGGGGAGTACCTTCGCGCGGCTGTCGTCTCGAGCTTTCCGGGACGGGACGTACCAAGGAATGCCTTGGTATGGGTCCTGGTCGGCGCGTGGGAGAGCTTCTCTTGTTGACCTGGCGATGGCGTGACGGGGCGTCGGTGGTGACGTGGCCAGGGCCAAACATATATCGTATTAATAGGCATCATCTGATTAAAAAAATCAACTGTAAATATTTTATTTGGTAAATTACCCAAAAAAAAGAAACTAATATAAGAATTTTAACATAAACACACAACTTATGGATTATAATTTTGAACCAAACATGCAAAGAACAAACTTGAAATTACTTCTTACAATAGATCCATTGTGATCTCCAAAGTATCTAAACATGAAGACAACCAACGAAGAGAGAGAGATAGAGAGTGTGTGTGCTGTCTATCCGGAACAATTGTCACAACATGTTTGACCAATGTAGTACAAAACGGTAGAGAAAGATACAACATGTTTGACCTTCATATCATCTCCTTTTACTGGTACAAGCAGGCTTCTGCAACGGTGAAAGTACATTCCCTGGACTGTCGGTGACTGCTAACGAGTACTTCCACAAACCACAGATCGATCAGCAGTGAATCCATCACCTATGATTCGTGTGGGAACCGTTCCCAAAGGATGTTGCCCTATATATGTGGTTCTCATGTTGTAACGCTCATGACTTGCCATTACAATACAACCTTATGAGCTAATTAGATGACTGCATCAACTCTGTGAGAGAAGAAGAAGAAGAAGAAGAAGAAGAAGAAGAAGAAGAAGACATTTATCATTGAGAAAACATTTGACGTGATTTCCGTAATGCTCCCCATCTTCCTTTCCACCTCAATTCTCCGGTCCATACGATGGCGAAGACAGAGACCACTGTGTCACGATAAGAACCATATCATTCCATCTAATTGGGTTTGCATGGATGTGACAGATCGGTCCGACCCACGAGCTCGCCCCCATTTCCTGTTCTTAGTCTTACCATTTTCCATGGGTGTGAAGAGGACCGTGATTGTTACTTGTGAGGCGTTAAGATGGTCAGTGGTTGGTCACTTTCAATAATAAGCACTGTTGTTTCTGCCTCCCATCGACTCCATCATGCTTCGAGATTCTTATTTTGCAGATTGGATATCGTAACCACAGTCTTGTGTGCATTTATCCATGTATACCATATCATCCAGAATACTTCTCGGAGCAGGGAAGAACACAACTGCTTCCCGTGTAAACCAAGGAGTAATTTTATGATTTCATCCATCTTTTCTATCATCCCCGAATCTTATGATTACTGCTGCCTATGATACGAGGTGTCGGTCCCACAGCTCGCAGTTCCCGTTCGTATTTAGTGGAAGGAACTGTGCCCAGCGCAGTGGTCAGTGGTCGGTCAATTTTCACGTTGACTATTCTTCAAGATTCCTGTTAGGTCGATTGGAACAATCCTAATAATATACCGTAAGATGGTCTGTACTGCAGTCTTTGGATCCAGATCTTATCCTGTGATTGCGTGAGTGCTTCAGACAAGGGTCATTGCTCTGCACCGACCTGTTTCCGATGAAAACAGCCATGACGGGAACGCAGGTATCTTAAGACGCATCGCATTAAATAAGCATACTCCTGCCGGAGTGAGACCGCGACGCGATTGATCCATCGCGAGGCTGAGGCGGGGTGGTGAGAACGCTGCGAGGCTCCGACGAACCTCTTCTTTCTGTCGCCGGTATGCTTCTTCTTCTTCTTCTTCTTCTTCTTCTTCTTCTTCTTCTTCTTCTCTTGCGTTGGCATCTTTGCCCTTTCTGTGATCTTCTTCTTCGAGCCTATCTACGTTGCTTTTGTTTATGGACTGCTGCGTTTGGAGCCTTCTTGGTTCCAAGACGCTTCTACCTTTAAAAGGATCCCAGAGTAGGAAAGATCTTCTCTACACCTTCCATTAACCATTTCGGTATATCTTTGGTAATTAATACCCTTAATTATTCGCAGATTTTCTAATTCCTTTTTTTTTCCAATAAATTTTAGGAAACTAATATTTGATATTCCAAATCTATTGATGTAATTTTTATTAGTAAATTAAATAAATATTACCTTTTAAAGAATGCTCAAGCTCTCCTATTTAAAGGGTAGACAATTTCTTTCATTCATTTTGTGACCACGCCTAATAGCGAAAGAAAGGTATTTTTTCTATATTTTTTAAAAGTAATTTTTTTTATTCTTTTAATTGTTTTAAATTTTTTATATTAAATTTTAGATCTAAATCACTCGGTAGTTATTTCGTATCATTGATGATATGTTTAGTTGTTGTCTTTTTTCCTAAAAAAGAATTATATATCCTGCATTATGTTAGTTATCGATTTATTACTTAATTTTACACTTAGGTTTTAAATAAAGATGATGAATTTAAAATATTTTTTTTCTTCTTTTTAAATATAATTTAATAAATATAAATAAATATTTAAATTTAAATTGATAAAGGTTGATTGGGTCTGTACTCAATTTAACTGAGATCCAACCTACAGGCAAACAGCATGGCTGAGCTCATGCGGCCTATTTCAGTCTAACTCATTGCCCTCTGCTTGGACAAACACACGTAGCGCACATGATCGATCCATAGTCTTGTAGGTTGGCCAAGCTTAGTCTTTGTTTTTTTTACTTGATTTGAGTCTTAATATTGACAAAATCAGATTGGTTCAGGTCAATTCAAAATGTTTTTGAATCGATTTGACAAGTTCAAATTTATTTGATCTAAATTGAATTCATTCATATTCAAATTATATTAATATATAATGGTCTTAAATCGATTAAGTGAGGATTAAATGTCAGTTTAATTGCAGTATAATGAATATTTACGATTTATGCTGTTAAGTGTTGTTGATGTGACTCGTGGAGAGATGTTATATATATATATATATAATAGCAGCATGTTGCCACTGTACACCGTTCAATCTTGAATTTTGGAGGTCGCTTCTTGTTCAAGAACACCTTCTTTTGGCGTATAATTTCTAAAGAACCTTTCTTGGGACCTTTCTCTTGGCTTCAAATATGCAGTGCAGATGAGATGACACACAAAGAAAGGGATAAGAACCCTATCTTTTACTTCCTTTGAGATTTTAGAACATTTCCCTCAATAATCTCGCCTCGGAGCCTTCCATGTTATCGGACGAGTCGCTAACGCTGCCTCTTTTCTCGTTTCGCTGATAGAAAATGGTGCGCTGGCTGCTAGTGGCGCCGGCTCTGGTAGCTGTCCTCCTCGCGGTGCTTAAAGGCGGCGCCTTTGTGGTGGCGGAAGGGGAGGCGACGTGCTCTGGGATAGTGCCGATGAAGAGCCGGGAGAAGATGGTGTCGATCACTGACTTCGGAGGGGTTGGGGATGGGGAAACGCTCAACACGGCGGCCTTCGAGAGCGCCATCTCCCATATTGTGCAACAGAATGCGCCCGGTGGAACCCTTCTCTATATCCCTGCTGGGGTATGGCTCACGGGAGCCTTCAACCTCACCAGCCACATGACGCTCTTCCTCGCCAAGGATGCCGTCATCAAGGCCACCCAGGTTGTAATCATATCTCCTCTCTGAGGTCTTTTCTCCAAGGAAAAGAATAAAAAAAACCTCTTTTTACCTACTCCTTGTCGTGATGTCTGGTTTATATACGTAAAAGACCAAGTACAGAATCGGTCATCGGCGCAAGTATCAGGATAAGGGACATGTGATTTGTGAATTTTGCTGCATGAATACGTGTAATCGTTCATTTATTTCATTCATCTCAACTTGATATATGTTTAACTTCGTTCACTGGATATTTGCATTGGTGCTTGGATGCTGATGTTTTCTCTTTTCTCATTATCTGTTATTGGTTGTTGAAGGATACTTCGAATTGGCCACTGATTGATCCTTTACCATCATATGGAAGAGGACGAGAGCTACCAGGTGGGAGATATATGAGTTTGATCCATGGCAATGGGCTTCGGGATGTGATAATAACAGGTACACTCGTGGATTCAAAGTTTTTATGTATATTGCTAATGTTAATATGTTCTTGTTTGGGTTGAGGCTAGCTCGGAAGAAGACACATCTTTTCATTGTGATCAAAATCCATAGTTGCGCTTCCATAGAATTAAAATAGTCTTAACTTTTCCAAAGGCAGCGGCAGAAGGTCTAAGAAACTGCTGTACCCAAAATATGAGTAGGTATATTTCGCATCAAAGAACTTCAAGTCGGCTACTTGCAAAATATTTAAATATTGACTATTCTATATCTTTTCAAAACAAAAATGACTAGATATGTTTTCCAAATCTCTAAATGCCTTCTGTGTTTTGGTTTTCAAAATGACTTACCAAAGTAATAATAATTTTTCTATAGTCAGTTTTCTTAGACACCATAAAGCTGAAATAGCTTTCATATATGATAAACAAAGGAAGGAAAACCATCTTGCCAGTTTGCTTGATTTATGTCAGAAAAAGAGAGTTTGTAGATCATACGATGCTAAAGATTTCTAAATTTGGGAACTGATGCGAACCAATAGTTTCTTATACTTTTTTTTTCCCCGTTGAGCTCTAGTGTAGTTTTTTTCTCAGAGCTCATGGTTTTCTACATTATCAAGACTGAATATCTCGAGTACTTTAGCATGTGCAACATTATTTTAGTGAAATCCTGCCTCCTATCTGCTTTAATATGTTTTTCTCAAAATGCACTTGCTCAGTGGATTTACCATGAATTTATATAAAACAACAATTCTTTTAAGCAATCTATTAATTCTGCAGGTGAGAACGGAACAATTGATGGGCAAGGTGATATGTGGTGGAATATGTGGAGACAGAGAACTCTGCGCTTTACGAGACCAAATCTCCTGGAGCTTATGCATTCTACAGATGTCATCATATCTAATGTGGTTTTCCAAGACTCACCTTTCTGGAACATTCACCCTGTCTATTGCAGGTGAAAAAAGAAACCTTATTTAGTACTTTTTTCTTTCTTTAAAGGTGTATTGTTCTAGTTCTATCAATAGCATGTAGGTGTCTTTGAGATTACTTCATGTCACAGCTTAAGTCATGATTTAAAGTCATGAATGGAGGATGCGGCACACATCCTGTGGGTGATAGGAGATGGGGTCCAGGGCAAGACACTTTTGGATGCATGTCACAGCCTCCAATCATGACTTAGATATGTTTGGTTACTTTGATTAGCCTCCTTGTTAAAAGGTGCCATGACTTTAGATATATTACTTTGTCGTGATACACAACCTCATGAAAAGCCCAATTTGGGTGAATTTTCTAAGTGGTCAGATTTAGTTAAATGCTAGGAACATTCTGTCACCGGGTAAGGTTCATGACACCATTGGAGATTTGGATCAATCTTTTGCTTTTATGGTTGCAATTTTCGTGAAAATTTTTGTATAGCGTGAACTTTCAAAGCTACCTCGTATAGTTACAATGAAATTGTTGGAATGGGAGGATGTAATTTTGAGGCCCACTGACTTGCAAGGTAGCAGATATGTTGATATTATAATTCAGATTACAATCTTGAATGGTGACGATTATGAAAATATGGTGAATTGACTGCCACAGAGCTAGGATATTGCATGCTAGAACATATTTGTTTTGTGATTGCTATTTAAAATCTTAAAGAAGGTTGGATCTCCACAACATCATGTCCTCTTATCATTGCAGCAATGTGGTGGTGAAAAACGTGACCGTCTTGGCTCCGTATGATTCTCCTAACACCGATGGAGTTGATCCAGGTATGTTATCTTGCCTCATCCTTCATTCGTGAAAACTGCTGTTATATAATTAAGATACCATCCGTGACTCTTATTTTCATATCCGTCATCAAGGTCTATGAGCTCATAAGCATTGTAGCAATTCTTTTGGGCTAATTGGCTTTTTCTGATCCTTAAGCCATTTGATTATTAAGTTTATTGTATCTTGCAGATTCGAGCCGGAATGTCTGTATCGAGGATTGCTACATTTCAACAGGGGATGACTTGGTGGCTGTGAAGAGTGGTTGGGATGAGTATGGCATTGCTTATGCTCGTCCTAGCTCTGGAATAACTGTTCGGCGAGTAACAGGCTCTAACCCGTTTGCTGGAATTGCTATAGGGAGTGAAACTTCTGGTGGAATAGAGAATGTGTTTGCTGAGAACTTAGATATATTCAAGACCGGCATTGGGATCCATATAAAGACCAATTCCGGCAGGGGAGGGTTCATCAGAAACATAACCATTTCAGATGTGAATCTGAACAATGTTCGCAAGGCATTAAGGATCTCAGGAAATGCAGGAGACCACCCGGATGATGGATACGATCAGAATGCTCTTCCGGTTGTTGATGGGTTGACGATCAAGAATGTGTGGGGTGTCGGTGTCCAGCAACCTGGTTCGATACAGGGTATCAAGGGCTCTCCCTTCACTCAAATTTGCCTCTCCAATGTGATTCTCAAAGTCAATTCGTCGCGAGAAGTGCCATGGAAATGTGCCGAAGTGAGCGGTGGCGCTCTTGAGGTGCAGCCATCACCTTGCGCGGAGCTGACAAGTGCGAATGGTGTTAGATTTTGTACTAATGCCCTCTGATATCCATTTGTTTGTCAAATATTCATTGTAGGGACATGTTTTGACCTTTTTGACAAATGAGAATAAAACATTTGTGCTTCAAGATCTCATGATATAGTGGTTAACAGGTTCGGAAACTAAGACCAAAATCAAGGGGAAGATAGCAATTTGCCCCTGCTGCATAAAACATCACCTTGGTTTCAACTTGCAACTGAAGAGAACAATCTCAGGTTCACCGAATGTTACTGCTCCTCTCCCTTGGGAGGCTAGCATAAATGATCACCCGTGTCTCTTTTTTTTTTTTTTGAGGTTTGGAAAGAAGAAAGATAAAAAAAAGAGTGAAACTCCTCTCTTCATCTGTTGGTACGAAAAGAAAAAGAAATGTTCCTTATATAGATGTGTGTTTCGATGGAAAGTTAAAATGTTACGAGAACTGTCTAAATGTTTTAAGCTTGGTTAGTACATTTCCACAAAAAAGAATATATACAAAATCTTCATAATAATAATATACATAAAGTTGGATGTTTGTCATGGACAAAAAGGATGTGTGTGTTCCTGGAAACAAGTTTGCTTGCAACTAAAATGTGATGAGGTCATCACTAGTTATCATCTTACCGGGAAACAAGGGAGTTAGTTGTTCAGCGACAAATCCACAATACAAAAAGGAATGTACTCTTTCTAGGAAGTGCCTTTCGGAGTGTTTGTTTGGCAACAGTTGCTGTCTAAATGTCTTTTACCCACAATGGGATGAAGAGATGCTAAACCTATAGCTCCAGTGGATGAATGGTCCCCCGCACCAATGCGAAGTTGATGACTAAACAATCTATACAAAAGCTGCCTCGAGCAAAAAAATAAGATTGCGCAAAGTGTTTTGCTCTCTACCTTTTGAGAAATTAGTCAGGTTAGGAGTCGCTTTCTACGGCTTAAGAATGCTAAAGTAGAATGATCCAACTGTGGTGGAACGGTGGATTGGATGAGTGTGGTACGTATATCTAATCTATACCCAACCTAAACAGGAAGTATTATCCATCACAAATTATTGGGACAGCTTCGACGGTACATAAAAGTGTATTGCATGGTTTTAGTACGTAACTTTAGACCATCCATGCATGACAGGGTATTACTACCTAACGCACTCTGCTAATTAGCCAAACCTTTGATCTTTGAGAAAATACGGTCCATCAAAGGAAAGGATATCATGCTCAAGCTCCTATGGTGAAGCCTACGATCACATCTACACACACACACACACACACACAAATTGGTTTAGTCCACAAGGGATCTGGATTGTTTATGGTAAAAGGAGATGTATGTTGTGTAGTAGATTAGTTATGAATTTAAAATTGCACTTAAAGCAAAATATATAATGTACGGTAGTTTGGTCATGAATCATGTGGATTAAGGTGGGAAGGAGCTAATGCAAGAATTTGAAGAGTCAGTCAATCGATCGCACAATCCCTCGCTTTCTCTTTTCATTTTTTGTGCCTTGGCTGAGCGGTCTGTGGCTCAACCCCAATTATGTTGCTTCTGGTTGCCATTCTACGTCAGATTTCAAGGAACTAAATTTCCCAATTGCTAGCTGAAGTATTATTATTCATATCGTATTTGGGTGCCCGAGATCTCTTTTACGTCTATAAATAATTCTTTTTCTGGTATCTAATGTTTGTGAGAGTTTTAGATTTTTAATATTTTCGACACACTTTCTTATCGTTTTAGATGATTTGTTTTGCATAGTATTGATCAGATAATCTCGACAAAGAAGTGGATCTCCTTATCTCGAATAAAGAGGTCACCCTAGAAATATGTAAGGATCACAAATGGAGATGATGTTAGTGAAACTCAATCAACACTATTGAGATTAGTCTATAAAGAAGTCCGTTTGGTATCCAGAAATCTACTTGGGAACCATTCTTGAAGTTGGTCATGTTAGAACAAATAAAATTGGTAAACATCCTATATATTATTCTATTTTATTAAAATCAATATATTAAAAACGAGCGTTTGAAATCTCATCAGACAAATTTTATACTTCAATCTGCTAAATTTTTTTCGAATATATTAGTCGACTAGAGTGTTTGAGGTTAAATCTCATCCTTACCACTTATCATTCAAATATATATATATATATATATATATATATATATATATAT
>LVTN01000679.1:31622-51098 GCA_001649415.1 Musa itinerans | reverse complement strand
GATCGTATATCCCTGAATTTTCATATCTCTAGGAGAGGGTAAAAGAGGTCAAGTGTCCTCCTCTCTAGCGGTGATCCACACAGTAGTGCTACAACGATGCTTCTCAAGTCTCCAAGCCTGTTATCTGAGGGAGAGAAGTGGAGAAGAGAATAGGAGTATTATGACTCTAGCTAGGAGAGTCCTAATTAAGTTTCATTGAAAGAAGCATTCATATAAAACCTATCTCGCCGACCCCTATTAAAGACGTGAAGAGGTCAGCTAAGGTTAGGGTTAATTAGGAGGTTGCTTCTTAGAATAGGAGTCTTATTAGGAGTTGGTTAGAAGTATGAGTCCTATTAGGAGTTAGGGTTTAGAAGCCTTATAAATAGTCATGTACTCATCCTCTTTTGTTAAGCAATAGATGAATCTTTCTTAGCAGCATTGAGCAACAATTTGGAGGAAGGAACCCCTATAGAGTTCCTAGGAGGCTGATCCCCTAAAAAGATCAATCCCAAGCTTAGAATTCATAAGGGTTATAATACTTGGCATTAGAGCAGCGTTCTTAGAGTCTTGCTGCCCTTCCACAGCCATCCATTAGCCCTCCACAGCCGCTCAAAGTAATTCCCACAATTGCTTAAAAGATCATCGCCAAATTCTACCGTCATCTCTACCACTACGAATCATCCTTTAATCTCCTCGTGAATTGTAACAGGTTCTGGTTTCCTACCTTACTACTGCTGCAATCTAGTTATCCTTATTCAAAAATCCAAAAAAAAGTTGTTCCTATATTGCTGCATAAACTTTTTATCGTAAAGTTTTCATCTCTACGATGAAAGATGCACTACAGAATTCTAACTGCATAGCACAGTTTGTTTGATCTTGCTACTGTATTTTTTCTATCCAAATCTTTACAAAATTTTTACGACACATTTCACAATTCCTAACAGCGAATTTTCCTTTGGTTTCGTAAAAAAAATCTTAAAATAAACCACTGACCTTTTATGTCCAAACTGCTACACTTTAGACGTAAAACCCTACTGCAGTACCTTTTCGTGATCCTCAATTTTTTCGAACCTTCCACCACCCAATGTCATTAACCTATCAATAAAAAAAAATAAAAACATCTCTGATCTACAAGCATATGCTATGGCTTCTCAAGATCCAATTGATGCTAAATTTGAAGCATTGAATTCTTGGATTAAATCACGGCTTGAATCGCGCTTGGAGGACAAATTGTGCGCTTTGTTTGCAGAATTCAGAATTGGACAACCGCCAAGTTCAATCAAATTTCAGCGATGAGAGAGTTCAGAAAGACTTCCAAAGAAGGAGGGACAACCCTCGAACATGCTTCAGCCACGCATGAGGGTGGACTTCCCACGATGGGAAGGAGACCTAGCAGGGTGGATTTCATGGTCGAACATTACTTTTGCTACTACCAAACGTCGGATGATGCTATGGTGGAAATTACTGTCATCCACCTTGAAGGAGATGTTATTCAATGGTACAATTGGCTGGAATACAATCATGAGGCTCTGATGTGAAATCAATTTAAGAACGCACTACTGAATCATTTCGGACCTACGAGGTATGAAAATATCAATGGCCAACTCGCAAAGATTCGATAAACCTTTACGATTCAAGAGTACTAAACCAGGTTTGAGAGGCTATCCTACCTTGCTCGTGATTAGACTAACCATCAATTGTTAGGAATATTCATCGAAGGACTCAAGCCAGAGATAAAAGGGGAGGTTAAGGCGTGACAGCCCCGTACCATGACAGCTGTGATTTATTTCGCCTAAATACAAGAAGAACGGCTCAACCAAGATGCTCAGAGGATGAGAACCTCTCCTAGGCCCATGGCATATAAACCTTCTTCTACTCCCAATCGTCCTTCGCTGCCAAAAAAATTGACAAGAGAAAAACTACGTGACCGATTAGCAAAGGATCTTTGTTGGCATTGCGACGAGCCGTGGAACCACGATCATCGCTGCAAAAGGGGTCGCCTCCTATTGATTAAACCTCTTGAAGACATGGAGGAGGAGGTCCAAGAGCATGAGGAAGAGGTCACGGATGAAGAACAGTAGCCAGTTGATATTACGATGTATGCCCTTGCCAGTTACGCAAACCCGCAAACGTTGAAAGTGGGAGGACTTCTAAAGCAACAACCTATCAACGTTCTTATTGACATCAGGAGCATTAATAATTTTATGAACAACAAGGTTGTTATCTGGATGGCCTTACCTATCAAGAATTATAGCAGGTTTGACGTTAAGGTCACCGATGGACAAATTTTGAAGTGTGATCATATGTGCCCGCAGGTGAAACTATTGCTACAGGACCAAAAGATAATTGCATATTTTTTCCTCCCTCTTAATGATTATGAGGCTCTGCTCGGTATCGAATAGCTAACGACATTAGGTAATGTTTCCTGGAACTTTGTGAAACTAATTATGAAATTTTACAGTAAGGGGAAACATGTGATATTGCACGGGAAACATGGGGGCGACGTAACGACAATTTGCACACAACGAATGGAGAGGGTTTTGCACAAAGTATGCAGCAACTTTTTAGTATAAATTGAGCAGCAAACTAAGGGAGAGCCAACAAAATTTGAAGACCCAAACCTACTTCCTTTTCTTGCTGAATTTTTAGAAATATTTGATGAACCACGCAATCTACCTCCTACCCGTCGGCATAATCATTGTATACCGATTCTTCTAGGAAAACCTCCAACAAATACTCGAATATATAGGTATCCATATCTCCAGAAGGATAAAATAAAAAGGATTGTAAAAGAGATACTCGAAACAGGAGTTATTCGGCCAAGTTACAGCCCTTACTCTTCACCGGTGCTCCTCGTATGAAAGAAGGACAGAATATGGCGAATGTGCGTTGATTACCGAGCTCTCAATGACATAACCATTAAGAACAAATATCCTATTCTAGTAGTAGATGAATTGCTGGATGAATTAAAGGGAGCACGAGTCTTCACAAAGCTAAAGCTTCGATCTAAGTATCATCAAATACGAGTGTACGAAGAAGACATACCGAAAACTACTTTTCGAACACACAATGGCTACTATGAATTTTTGAAGGTGGAATATCTTGGGCATTATCAGAGAAAGGTGTGGCAGTGGACCCCTCCAAAATTGAAGCAATGCAAAACTGGCCGATCTCGAGGAATATAAAATCGCTACATGGCTTTCTCGGTTTAACAGGCTACTACCGTAAGTTCATGAAAAACTATGGAAAGATCGGTGCACCCCTTACTTCCTTGCTGAAAAAAGATACTTTTCAATGGTCGGACAAAACCACCACCACCTTCGACGAACTTAAAGTCGCAATGACAACAACGCCCATACTAGCGCTACCCGAATTCGACAAGACTTTTGTTATTGAAGTCGATGCCTCTGAAGTCAGAATTGGTGTTGTACTAATACAAGATGGCCACCCTCTCGTTTATACTGGTAAGGTATTATCTCCTTTCCATCTCAGGATGACTATTTATGATAAGGAGATGCTCGCGATTGTGTATGCAGTGGCCAAATTGAGACCGTACTTGATCGAGCAACGCTTTTAAATCAAGACCGACTATAAAGGCCTAAAATATTTCTTGGAGCAGAAGATATCTTCCCCCGAGCAGCAAAAATGGATAACAAAGCTTCTTGGATATGATTATGAAATAACTTACAAAAAGGGGAAAGAGAATGTTGTTGCATATGTGCTTTCGTGACTACCCGAGCAAGCTGAATTTTTGACCGTTTCACTTTCGATCAACGAATTCCTTGAAGATATTAAGAGGGAATAGCAGGAAGATCTAGAGACCAGTAAGATTAAAAAAAATTGAAGAAAACACCAAGCTCTGTGACTCATTATAATTAGGACTAAAAAGAATTACGCTATAAGGGATGCATTATACTTGTGCCAAATTTTACTTGCATAAAGACCATCCTTTAAGAGTTGCATTCCACACCTATGGCCAGGCACTTCGGGTTCCTTAGAACCTATAAGAGAATTAAGCAAAATTTTTATTTGGTAGGGATGAAAAATATTATTACTATATTTGTGGCACAATGTGATGTATGTTAGCGATATAAAGGCGAGATAGTTGCAAGTCCTAGAAAGCTGCAACCTTTACTCATCCCGGACTCAATATGGATTGATATATCAATGGACTTCATCAAAGGACTTCCCTCATTATAAGGAAAATGTATAATTTTTGTCATGGTGGATTGCCTTACAAAGTATGCTCACTTTTACGCTATTTGTAATCCCTACATTGCTTCTAGTATTGCTCAAATCTTTATGGAGAATATTGTAAAATTGCATAGGATGCCAAGATCTATTGTAAGTGATCGTGATAGGGTCTTCATGAGCAGATTTTAAATAGAGTTATTCCAAATGTAGGGCACTAAATTAAAAATGAGTACAGAGTATCACCCATAAACCAACGACCAGACTGAAGTAGTGAACAGGTGCTTGGAGACATACCTCAGATGCTTCACTAGTGATCGGCCAAAAGAGTGGACAAAGTGGCTTCCCTGGGTCGAGTGGTGGTATAATACAACTTATCATTCATCTACAAAATGTACTCCCTATGAGGCTATGTATGGCAGACCTCCCCCTATGATCCTAAAATATGTGTTGGGCACATCTAAAGTAGAACAAGTAGACAGGGAACTACAGAACAGAGACAAAATATTGAAGTTAATAAAAGATAATCTCATTGCAGCTCAAGCAAGGATGAAACAACAATATAATCAACACAATGGCGAAAGAGAATTTTCAGTAGGAGATTGGGTCTTCCTACAACTCCAGCCATACAAGCAAACATCAATCCAAACCAAAGCATCTACGAAGCTTTCACCTCGGTTCTATGGACCATACCAAATTTTGGAGCGCATCGGAGCGGTAGCATACAGATTGGACTTACCCGTCGGCTCCCGAATCCATTCAGTCTTTCATATGTTGTGTTTAAAGCTCTAGTTGGGACAAAACGAGATAGCCCAAAGCTATCTACCAAATATGACTACCCAAGGAGAACTCGAGACCCAACCGAGTGTCATTATTGATCGACGGATCGTGACTCGACGACGACGACCCACTACTGAAGTGCTAATAAATATAGTGGGCGAACCTACTAGTAAAAGATGCTACTTGGGAGAAATATGATGACTTGAAGATCAAATTCCTAGAATTCATGGATCGTTAGCCTCGAGGACAATGCTGATTTGAAGAGGGCGGGTCTGTTAGGACTCTAGCTAAGAGAGTCCTAATTGATAGGGCACTCATGTAAAACCTACCTAGCCAACCCCTATTAAAGAGGTGAAGAGGTCGGCTAAGGATAAGATTAGTTTGGAGATTGTTTCTTAGAGAAGCATTAGGAGTTGGTTAGAAGTAGGAGTCTTGAGTATGAGTTCTAATTAAGTAGGAGTCTTAGGAGTCATATTATGAGTTGAGGTTTAGAAGTCCTATAAATAGTCATGTATTCATCATTTTTTAATAAGAAATAAATGAATCTTTTTAGCAACCTTTGAGCATCAACTTGGAGGAAGGAACCCCTACAGAGTTCTAACGAGGCTGATCCCCTAAAGAGATCAACTCCAAGTTTAGAATCCGTAAGGGTTATATATATATATATATATATAACACAAAAAATATCAATCTTATTGATTCCTAAAAAAAAAATGTAAAGCTCGAGATAGTTTTAGACAAGAAGATTCCTAATCGATGGGAAGCAGCGGACGAAACGAGGAGATTATTACGGAATATTAAAACAAAGATGCCCTCATCAAGCTTCCAAAGGGAGTTATCAAGGAATAGTCAAGGCAATGTATTTGGTCATCACACCACTCATTCCTCCACATTACGTTCCCAATATTTAATTCATCTCCTTGCATCATCGTCATGATCGATCTTTGTAATGGCATGGAATCTAAACGCTTTCTTTAGTCACTCCAAAGGATAAGGAACGTCAACTCGAAACGTTGTACACGGCCAGCGTGTCGGCAACCTTCTCGGAACATTCCCGGTTTCTAGAACGAAAAGACTTTTGAAGTACCTGCATGCGATTCCATAATTTGTAGAAAATAAATGACACCCATTATATCTCTGTGTGTCGTAATGTCGATCGATAACTCTTAGTTAAATCCGAAGTTTAATTTAAGATGTGGGCATGGTCTTCTAAATTCTTGTACAAATTTTTTTTGATAAAGATAAAAGAACTCATTATTATCTTTGAAATTTCTAATATTTTCCAAATTTACGTGCTCCATTTGTGTTGTATATTTATTTATGAACAACAAGTTGTAAATCACATAAATTATATATAAATATAAAAAAATAGAAACTCGGATTTATATACGTTGGAGATGCAAATGGCCACAGGTATGAAACCAACTCAAGTATGAAATGAAGTGATCAGACTTTGGCACACAGAAAGTAACCAAATCAGATAACAAAATTCATAGAACTTTATTAAAACCAAGCAAAGATTTTTGAGATTTGCGTGATGCTGAAACGTAGGATGTGGAGAATCAGCAAAACATTTATTCTATTACAAATTCGAAGACCAAGTCACTGGGTGTGTTTGGGTTGGTGCCAACGATGATGATTCCAAAAGAACAATTTTTCTCTTTTTTTTTTTATGGTTGCCAAGCGAAGGGCCCACCTGCTGATCTCACCTCTCTCTCTCTCTCTCTCTCTCTCTGTCTCTCTCTCTTCACTTCCTCTCTACAATTTTTCGATAGGTCGAAGCATCCCCACGCAATCCCACTTATTCTCGTGTCTATAAAAATATTATTGAGGAACCTTAAAAAAGGCTTGTCAAATTGACCAGCTCACTTGATGTTGAAGACACACACACACATTGACAGGGAGAGCCAACCACACGATGCCATGGTGTGTAATCGTAATCGAACGAACGGGTTGATGTTGTCACCCACTTGTGGCTGTGGTTCGTGCACTCCGAGTGCATCTGCCTCGGGAGATAAGACTCGAGACCAATGCTTTAGGTGACAGACAAGATTGGTTAGAAAAATAGCGACAGTTGCTTTTTGTCCTACACACTTGCTGCTCTGTCTACCATTCTATGCCTTTTTAAGATCGTGGTTGGTCTTCATCCACCTTCATTCACTCTCGAAGCAACTTCCACCCCTTCTTCTCGACCTAGCTATTTTTCTCTTCAGATCTCTCGTAGGAACCGAACCATTGGGCTATTTGAACTTTAGTTTCTTCTAGGCTGCACTACTTTTTACCTCTCGGTTAAACTCGTCATCTTCATCCTCTTGCATTATTTCCCGCTCATCGTTCTTCTCGACTTGGCATCGAAAGCTAGCTAGCATGGAGAATAGCACCGGATTCAAGCACCGAAGCCTGCTACTTGCTGAGCTTGCTCGAGCGCAACGGCTAGCGCTGCAACTGGTGGCTCATCGCGATCAGCATTCTCCTATTGAATCCTTAAAATCTCTCGCATCCAAGATACTGACATCCATAGATAAGTCAATCCACATCGCTGGGTCGAGCACCTCGGAAGCTAAGCAGCAGCTTTCCTTTCCCAACACCGTCCCCGAAGACCCTCTGCGGTCCGCCAACAAGGACGCGTCGGCTGGCAATTTCGATTCGGTGTTCCATCGTAACTGCAACAACTTGTCCAAGAAAAGGTACACATATATTAGAATGTTTGGATTAATGCTAGACATCTATGACCTTCAAAGCTTACGTGACCATCATGCTTTTGCTTTTGGTATGTAGGAAGACACTGCCCAAGAAGAAGATCCAGGTGAAGGTTGGTTCAGGAGGAGTTGCAGCTGCACTTGATGATGGCTATAGCTGGAGAAAATACGGGAACAAAAATATCCTGGGATCCAAACACTCAAGGTCAGTGCTAATCAATCTTTGCTTTTCACCTTAAAAGGTCAAATCTTGCGTGTAATTCTCTCCTACGGTTCATCGCCTCCCACGTAGTGCTAATAGATACGCTTCCGTTGCAGAAGTTACTACAGGTGTAGGGATCGTAACACCAAGTCTTGCTTCGCGACAAAACAAGTGCAACGATCGGACGAGGATCCACAAGCCTTCGACGTCATCTATCATGGAACCCACACGTGCTGTCGAGGCCTCCCGGTGCCAACGACAGCGAGCATATCGGCACAAGAGCGACGACAAAACCAGCCCAATCGTCGGCCACAGAATGATCACCGCGTGCAGCAGCCGAACAAAGACCTGCTTATGGACTTCCAAACCGGCATGGACTTGGATGCTCATGAGAGCTCCGTTTCCTTCCGGTTGGGATCCGTGACGGCGAAAGCCATGATGCCTGAGAGCATCAATGGTTATTCGTCGCAGCCGTCCAAACCGGACAACTGCTGCTTTGGTAGATCCCCGTCTACCTCCGAGCTGATTGACATCTCTGGATCACCTACCCAATTGTGTTTCTCCGAGGCCGGACTCGAACCTCTCACTTCGGATTCCTACGTTTCTGATTCGTTGACGCCACCCAACTCGGCGGTGGATGCAGATATCACGTTGCTGGAGTTCGACACACAATTCGGAGAATTCTCAGTTTCATGCTCCAACTTATTTTACACTATGTAAGGAGTAGATTTCTGCTCGGTCTTAAATGCATATCGATGTCAGGAGAAGGGAGAGGTTCCCGGTTGTCGATTTAGGTAGCTTCGACATGCCGGTTGTAACTTCCCTCGTCTGCTCCTAATTAATAAGATCGATCGATGTTGCAGTATATTATATTAATTCTAAAGCTAAGGAAGATCGAAGAGCAAAGTCTAAACTTATCATGCCTATACTATCATGATGGGATATAAAGAAAAAATAAACTTTTGTATATGAACAAATACTAGCAAGTCATAACACGCAGAGAAATTAAATGAAATCACAATCAAATAGAACATTAAGATTTACGTGAAAAACCCCTCCAATGTGAAGGGTAAAAATCACAGGGTAAACCAGAGATAATCCACTATAAAAATAATGAATATACAAATCTCAATCTCTTGCCCAAAACCCTAGCAACAATCACAAGATAATAACTAGGATACAAGGATCATGTTATTGTGCACAATATCTAAATTCTCCCTAAGTAATCACAGCAATAATATATTGTAGATCTGATCTAACCTGATATGATAACACTACTAGATAATTGAGAATAGTCTCTCTGCTTTGTCCTTGTTTTCTTCCCTTTCTTTCTCTTGTTTTACTGTCTTGTTCTCCTCCTTTCTGAATCAAGTTACTATAGCAATTTTTGCCCTTGCTGTTGTCTTTTTTCTGTCTCTTTTTCGCAACTACCACATCCCCTCTAATATGATTTAGGGTTAGGTTTAGAGGAGGTAGGTTATGGGCTGAACTTACTATGAGCTGTCGTCCCAACAACCTTCCCCTTCAGCCCATAAGGGAGGCTATCCCATGACTCCTCAATGTGAAGTCATGCCGACCAGCTGTCGGCACCTATTTTTCTTATGGTAAAGTCTTTGTCAACATGTCTGCTCTGTTGTCATCTGTGTAAATTTTCTAAAGCTGCAATTGCTTCTCTTCAAATATATTTCGAATATAGTGGTATCTGACATCTATATGCTTTAACTTGGAATGAAAAGTTAGGTTCTTATACAAATGGATGGCACTCTGGCTGTCACAATGCACCACATAGTTTTCCTATTTCAGCCCCAATTCTTATAAGAATTCTTTCATCCATAATATTTCTTTGCATACCTCTATAGCAGCAATATATTCTGCCTCTATGGTGGAGAGAGCAATACCCATTTGCAATCTGGATTGTCATGACACGGCTCCCCCAAAGTACATAACCTGATGTGGACTTCCTCGTATTTATATCTCTTGCCATATTTGTATCCGTGTAACTTGTCAACACAAGTGGTCTACCTCCAAAGCTTAAACAAACCTTAGAGCTCCCTTTGAGATATCTAAAAATCCATTTCACTACTGCTCAGTGCTCTTTGCCTGGATTTGCAAGAAATCTGGTAGTAACACCCATTGTATATGCGATGTCTGGCCTCGTACATACCATCGCATACATTAAACTTCAAACTACTAAAGCATAAGGAACCTTTTGCATCTTCTCCTTCTCCTCATCACTTGACGGACTCTGTTCTGAGCACAACATGAAGTGACCTGCAAGAGAAGAACCAACTGGTTTTGCATTGCTCATACTGAACCTTTCCAATACCTTCTCAATATATTTCTCCTGTGATAACCAAATCATCTTGGTTTTTCCGTCACGAGAAATTTGCATGCCCAGTATTTGCTTTGCTGGCCTCATGTCCTTCATTACAAAAGACACTCAATTTTTTCTTCAACTTGTCAATTTTAGACATATCTTTCCTAAGAATAAGCATGTCATCAACATAAAGGAAGAGAATAATAAAATTCTCACCAAACCATTTGATGTACACACAATGATCTAAAGCCGTTCTTTTGTATTCATTTTCTGTCATAAATGAATCAAACTTTCTGTACCACTGTCTTGGAGCTTGCTTCAGCCCATACAAGCTCTTCTTCAACTTGCAGACAAAGTTTTATTTATCTTTGACTTTGAAGTCTTCTGGTTGCTTCATATAAATTTCCTCCTCCAAATCACTATGAAGGAAAACTGTTTTCACATCTACCTGCTCAACCTCCAAGTCCTGGCTAGCAACAATACTAAGAACAACACGAATAGAAGATATTTTAATAACATGAGAAAATATCTCTTCAAAGTCAATACCTTTGTTTTAACCAAAGTCTTTCACAACTAATCTAGCTTTGTACTTTGGTTGAGAACAATATTCTTGAGTCTTCAACCTGAATACCCACTTGTTCTTTAAGGCCTTCATTCCCTTTGGTAGTAGCACTAAATCATATGTGTGGTTCTTCTAAAAAGCATTCATCTCTTCCTGCATAGCAACTAACCACTTCTTTTTCTACTCACTTTCAACTGCTTCTTGGTAACTCTTTGGTTCACCTACATCAGTAAGCATCACATACTCATCTGTAGAGTATCTTCTGGAAGGTTGACGTTATCTAAAAGATCTTCTCAATTGAGATTTAGTAGGAAGTTGCTCTCCAACTTCTTCTTGCTCAACATGTCCTGCAGGTAGATCAACATCAGGCTACCTACACTATCTTCCTGCACATCCCCCCTATCACCCTGATATACTAGAGGAGTAACTGGGTCACAATCTGCTAATCATTTTGCAGAAGTCTTGGCTGGTGCCTTCTTCTTCAAATCCTCGAAGGCTTGATCCTCAAAGAAGATTATATCTTCTGCTTTTCTGGATCCCAAAGCCTGTAACCAAACTGATCATGTGAGTAACCAAGAAAAATTCATTCTTTAGTCTTACCATCCAGCTTTGACCTCTCATTGTCTGGAAGGCTTGATCCTCAAAGAAGATTACATCTCTACTTCTAAACATCTTCCGCTTTTCTGGATCCCAAAGCCTGTAACCAAACTGATCATGTGAGTAACCAAGAAAAATTCATTCTTTAGTCTTACCATCCAGCTTTGATCTCTCATTGTCTGGAATATGTGCAAATGCACGACAACTAAACACTCTCAAATGCCTGTAGGAAACATCTTTCCATGACCATACATGCTCTGCAACATCATCATCTAGGGCTGTACACAGTGACCAGTTGATCATATCAACTGCAATCCTCAAAGCTTCATCCCAAAACTTTTTAGGTAGCTTCGCCTGTGAAAGCATACATCTGATCTTTTCCATGCGGTTCATCCTCTCTGCAATAGCATTATCCTGAGGTGTACCAGGAACTGTCATCTCATGTTGGATACCATGTGACCTGTAATAATCATTAAATAATCTTGTGTACTCACCACTATTATCTGATCTTATGCATTTCAATTGCCTTTCTATCTCACTTTCAACCCTAACATAAAACTCTTTAAAGACATTAATAACTTGATCTTTGGTCTTCAAAGCATAGGCCCAAACTTTTCTAAAAAAATCATCTATAAAAGTGATAAAATAAAGTGCACAACTTATACCAGAAACATCAACAAATCCACCATGAGTTTTTGTCCTCAAAAGACCACATACATCTGTATAAACATAGTCTAAAGCATGCATTTTTCTAGACATATCAGGACTAGCAAATGAAACTCTATGTTGTTTACTAGCCAAACAATCAATATAAGGGTTCAAATGTATACCTTTAAGGTCTGGTAATACCTCTCTCTTGGAAAGAGCTTGTAGCTCCTTCTCGCTCATGTGTCTCAGTTGCCTATGCCACAACTCCATGATGAAGTCTTTCTCTGTAGCATTTAACTGCTCACCACAAGCTTTAGCTTACAACCTGTATAAGGTGTGACATTTATTTCCACTAGTCATAATAAGAGAACCCTTACTGAGCTTCCATTGCCCTCTGTGAAATCTGCTATCATAGTCTTCATCATCTAGTCTTCCAACTGAAATTAAATTTAGCCTCAAGTCAACCACATGCCTCACATCCTTAAGCACCAACTTGCAACCAAGGTTGGTCTTTATATGGATATCACCCATGTCAATGATGTCTGCCGTGCCATAATTACCCATCTTGACAACATCAAAAATTTTCAGACCTATAGGTAGCAAAAAACTCCTTCCATGGTGTAGCATGATAATAAGCACCTGTGTTAATTACCCACTCAAGATCCTGATACACACAAGAAAAAATATCATCAGAAGGAGACAAAATCAAATAATCACCACCTTGCACTATGGCTGTGATATTATTTTTTGACTCTGTAGACTCCACTTCTTTTCCCTTTTTCTTGTTCTTAGGTTGCTTATATTGATTTTTGTAATGTCCTTTCTCACCAAAGTTATAGCAAACAATATCTTTTCTTAATCTTAACTTGCTTCTACCCATACGTGAACTGCTTCTAGACTTTGACCTTCCTCTGTTCTCTGAGATAAGTGCTTGTGAATCATTCTGAGATGTTACTGTAGCGTAAAATTAATAAGGGAAACCACCAATGTCTCCTAATTTTCTAGCAATGAACCGAGAAGTAACAATACCTGTAACTCATCATCAAGAGACATTTTCATATAGGATAACCGGTTAGTGATACTCTGCATTTCATTCAAATGCTCAGCAATAGAAGCACCCTCTCTATATTTTAGGTTCACAAGTTTTCTGATTAAAAAAGCTCTGTTGCTAGCTGTTTTTCTTTCATAGAGACCTTCCAACTTTTTCCAAAGAGAATAAGCAAAACTTTCAATAGAAACATGGTGAAAGACACTATCATCAAGCCATTGTCGAATAAACTCAATTATTTTTTGATTTAACCTCTTCCACTCATCATCTGTCATAGTTGTGGGTTTTGCACTATCCCCTTGCAAAGGTTCATATACATCTTTGCAATACAAGAGATCTTTCATTCTTGGTTTCCATATCATACAATTGTTTCCATTCAAACTAATCATGCGAGAAACACTATTGGCCTCCATGTTCAAATATAAAATTAAATCACTAAAACCCTGCTCTGATACCAATTGATGGGATATAAAGAGAAATAAACTTTTGTATATGAACAAATACTAGCAGGCCATAACACGCAGCGGAATTAAATGGAATCACAATCAAATAGAACACCAAGATTTACATGGAAAACCCCTCCAATGTGAAGGGTAAAAACTTCAGGGCAAATTAGAGATAATCCACTATAAGAATAATAAATATACAAATCTCAATCTCTTGCCCAAAACCCTAGCAACAATCACAAGAGAATAACTAGGATACAAGGATCACGTCATTATGCACAATATCTAAATTCTCCCCAAGTAATTACAGCAAGAATATATTATAGATCTGATCTAACCTGATATGATAATACTACTAGATGATTGAGAACAGTCTCTCTACTTTGTCCTTGTTTTCTTCCCTTTCTTTCTTTTATTTTACTACCTTGTTCTCCTCCTTTCTGAATCAAGTTGCTGCAGCAATTTTTTCCCTTGCTGTTGTCTTTTTTCTGCCTTTTTTTCGCAACCACCACACCCCTCTAATATGATTTAAGGTTATGTTTTGGAAGAGGTGGGCTATGGGTTGTTAGAGCCCACCATGGGCTGAACCCACTATGGGCTATTAGCCCAACATATCATTAATCTTCTTGTTCGAGAACCCTTATGAATCCCTTCATGCGCTTCGATCAGCATATGTATAGCTAGGATCTATCGCTGCAAGACATACGTCACGATTCGCATGCTTCTCCGGTTCTTCGTCTTAAACGTTTAGATCATTAAGTAATTTCTCGTTCTCAATTTTGGATACCATAATCTCCTAATGCAACTTCCATCGGTCCACGACTAATGATATCTCATACCCCATCTTATATCTTCTCATCCGTCGATTAATCGGCTATTAGCAATTGGGCCCATTAGACTGGTAGGCCAGCTTACCCCCATCAAACCCTAAATTTTGGCCCATTGGGCCGTAGATTTGGGACTCGAGATGCGCGAAGAGGACGCATCGCGTGCGGAGAGCTCGCCGGACCCAACTGGACGAGTCAGTAGGTCACTTTGTTCCATATTTCAAGGATCGGGCTTTAGCTCCTCGTGTTTCTTGCCTTGCAGAGATGGTCAACGATGTCGTGGGCGGAAGCCCACACGCAGCGAGAGGGTACACGTACCGCCACCGACACCAGTATACCGGCTTGCGAGAGGCAGCCCGTGAGTGCAGAAACCAGCACCGGACAAACGAGAGAACAGAGACTGTAGCAGCTACACTCGTCTACTCCAGGCTGGTGTAAGTACCACACTGATGATGAGCTTGAATCTCGACTACGTTTTTTGTTTGTTCTCGCTCACCATACAAATTTTCCATGGCATGTTTTGTCCACGGCTAACACAGGAAGAACTGGTGAGAAGAAAACAAGATCGATGTCAATCTCAGGGCCCCTTGCCGTGATCACAGTGCTGTTGGTTAGTGGAGTAGAAATGGTGGCATGGACCAACTCGGTTGTCGCCATGGAAGTCCCCACGACGACAAGGAGAGGCACCAGTGGAATGTACTCGACATCATTCTGGAGGGCAACTGGCTGGCTCTCCGCTTCGTGTCCCGGGGGGGGCTGTCCCCGTGCGAAGTCGGCAACGTCGAAAAGCACGGAGGAGATTGCTGTCCGTGTATGAATGCATCAATCCACGAGCCTGGTCTCCACGAAACATGCATCTTCCAAATCATTTGACGCATGCATTGGCCACTTGTAGAACGACATCGAGTCTCCTATCAAGAATTTAATGTCATCAGAGTATATTGTGCAGTAGATTTACCAGGCTTGCGCCAGAAATCGACTTTGTTGCATGCATCGTACATTCAAATTTCAACCGCAATTGATTTGCACCATTGTTCTTGCAGTAGAAGCATGAATATTTACTGGACTAGAGAGAAGAAGAAACACATCACAAAACAGGATGGAGACACGGTTTAGAGGTTTCAGATGGCATAGGCGGTGCTGAAGTAACATCCTGTGACGTTCCTACACAAGATCTGCAGCACCTTGCTGTTTGACAGGCCAACAAAGCGTGGCGTCTTGTACTGACTCAGCGCCGCTCCAAGTCCAATGTAGTGCTCCAATATCTTCTCGAACGTCCCCCTGCGTACCACCCGAAGCTCCAGAGCTCCAATGGCACCTGTCTTTCTAGATCCAACGTAGCCGGCGTCGATAAAGGACAGGTCTAAGATATCGCAGCAGCTACGGAGAACTTCCTCGGTTGTGTCAGAGCTTAGCTCCCAAAAGATCACATAGTGTCCGGGCTCCGTTGAGGTGTCGACATGGCTCGTGAAATCCACAACCTCGAGCTTTTCCGCGGCCAGGAGCTTGGCTGCTTCCTGGACAACCATCTGCAGGTCTTTCTCGGTGTTCTTATCGATGTTGATGCTCATCATCAGGCTTCGCCTGCATATGAACTGAAGCTCCGGGGTGGAGTTGTGGAAGCCGGCTACCCTTACCACATCTCCCAACCTGTACCGATACAGACCTGCCATGGCGATGCACAGATTACTGCTAACTTGGGATGAAAAAGAAATCCAATGCTGTAAGTGGTGGCATTTTAACAGATACGAAGATGACAGGACACCGAATCGACAAGTCTCCCTGGTGGATCGGTCGATTATGTTAGGAAATGAAGGCTTTCAGATGATGATGATCTGTTTGCTTGACATTACCTCGCAAGTACTCACGAGCTTGGTTTATGTTTGGTGTCAGCATCTATTTTGACCACTCAAATGTATGGCCAAGTAGAGAACAGGTGGACCAAAGAGCAAGGTGACTCACCCGTCATAGAAAGTCACTATCATGAACGAAACAAAGATGCAAAGCCAAGTGAAAGACTACTTTGGTTTATCATAAATTTTCAGTACCTAACTGATAGCATCTCTTATAACAAGGATGTGCATCCATCCCTAACGTATAATTTGGAAGATTTGGTGAAGATAAAGAAGAGATTTGCTCCGGCGACCAATGGTTTTAGGGTAGAATCCAAAGAAAACAGTGTGCTTGGTGGGTGGGACACAACCAAATGCCAACAGCCAATTAAGTCCAAACCAGGCATTTGTCACGATCTAAGCTTGATGATACCTACACGATCAATGGTCTTTTCTTCCACAGTAAGACAAACTAGTTTTGTTTCGATCAATGCCAACCCTTCATTCGAAAGACGCCCATGGCTACTGTTCTAAGTCTTACCAAAGCCCAAATGGACAGACATCCAAATTAGCCATCGGAGCAAAATCAAGACTGCTTATTTCTGAACTAGCATGAACAGATATCACTAAAGTTCATGAGGCCATTTCAAACTGCCTTTTTAAGTTCGTCTTTCCTCTGCACCACTCTGGCTGATTGCAAAATCGATTCTATGTCCTTAACAATTTTGTTAACTAGCACTTCATCACAAGAAGATTTGCCACTAGAAACGAAAAAGAGAAAAAAAGGTAAATGAAGAGAGCAGAGCACAGTAAGTAATACCTGCAAAATTGGTGATGACGATTTCGTACTCTTTGCCAACTTCAACTTGGGTCAGGCCGACCGGCTCAGATTCTGTATAGTGAATGGTGGAGGCAGTTTTCGCCAGCTGCTGCCCCTTGGGTTTCTCTAGAGGGATGAACTCAAAATAGCCAATGTTGGGGAGCACAGCAAAGGAAGCCAATTCAGGAGGAACACTTGGGTTGACATTAGCACCGATCCATCCTTCCGAAGACCCATAGTCGGCACTCATGAGGGGTAGCCGTCCTGCATAATGCCTTAACTTGTTCGAGTATGGCTCCATGGATCCGGTCATAATGCCATAAACATACTTGGCGTTGGGCCAAAGCTCCGGGATCACACCATACCAGTTGCTTAATCTCACGCACTTGCTGCATATAGAGTCCGCCAAGCTGGGATTGGGGCTCAAAAGCTTGGACACGGCCTCACGTACGGATGGCAGGGTGATTCTGCTCGAGAGGACCCCTTCTCTGATATCGGTGCACAGTTCCTCCCACACCTGCTCGAAAGTTCGAAAAGCATGGACTATGCTGTGAGCAAAGGTGGAAGATATGATCTGCACCTCATCCGAGTATATCAGCCCACACAGGAGGTGGCAATACAAGGACTGCTGGAAGTCCGAACCAAATATAACTTCGTCGGGACTGGAGCACTGAGAATGGATATCCTTCATCGTGCGCTTGAACTGTTCACTCCTGTACACGTTGGTCGTAGCAGTCGTCGCAATAAGGCCCCCTTTAGTCTTTGCCTGCTTGCTGCCGTAGATGAACTGCAGAGCTTTTCCATTCCCGATGGGATATTCTCTGCAGACATCAAATTTGTAGTAGCAGTGATGAAGATGGCAAGTTCCTCGAAACTATACGATGAGAAAATTGGTCCTTAATTGTGTTCGAAACCCATACCGGTTTCTGAATGCAAACGAAGTCCGATAAATCTGCATGGTGGACCGAACTAGCTCATCGTTGAAGGGTATAAACTTGGGCCTCCCCTGTGTGGTACCAGAACTGTGGCAATGCAAACAAAGCTTCTCTAGAGTTAGCGAGGACGGACGCTGTGGGCGGAGGCAACATCACAAAGAGGCACGAGTCCAAAGGCAATCAATCTATCACCTGAGTGAAATCGAAGATATAGGCTTCCCCGTGAGAAGGGGAGAAGTATCACCATCCGCAATCCTCTGAATGTAAGGGTCCAAATCGCAATGAGTGACCAAAGGGATGCAGGCCTTGAAGCTTTCAGCGTCGGTTCTTCCTCCGAGGCCGAACTTGTGCAAGTACTCTGCTTCACCATTTTGCTCGAGAATCTTTTGGAGTGTCTCCCTCTGTGTCCGGCTAGCGTCCTTCGTCAGCGCTTCAAATTCATCTATCACGCCCTCGAGGTTGACAACTCTCATCTTCACAGGCGATATCGGTACCGCTGCAAATGAGAAAAAGTTCATGTCAGCAGAGCAGAAAGTAACGCCATCTGAGCAGAGTTTAGGAACCAAATGGCAGAAACGCATCGGAAACATCGCGCGATTAGTATGGAATCAAGAACCATATTCGATTAGACATGGGAGTCAAAGCGCTTGCAGAAGAAAAAAAGATTCAGACGGCAGAAAGGCAGTTGAAGATTCCTCCAAGCGACAAATTTCGAGAGGAACAGCAAGAATATACTTTCCAGACCAATTAGATCAACCGGTGAAAATGGGAAAAAGGAAAGACAGGACGTGAAGCAAATTTAATATAAACTAGCATAAGAAACCAGCAGATGAGGGAAAAGGCAATTCAAAAACATGCGCAAGAACACCGAATCGAATTCAAGTAACCACTTCCTTCGAATGAAGCCATGTGAGTCAGGGGAGAGCCAAGCATATCGAACTCGCGACCAACAGGCGATAGCCCAAGGAATCCTCAAGGAAGAGGCATCAAATCCAACAAAGGTCTCGCCTTTGGGCACCTGCCACCAGCGGCTCCACCCAAAACCACTCCAAGCAAAAAGGAATCCAGCCACTAGGAACCGCTCCCTCCTGGTTCCCCGCCCTATCAGAGGCCGCCGTCCTCGGATCAATCACGACTACACAACACGATCACGCGCCTCCTCAACGCCGGAGGTCATTTATTTTCCAAGGAAGGAGCAAAGGGAGCGAAACCAAGCGAAAACGATTGCTATACACACGCATCAAGCTCTCACCTTTCTTTCTCTCTCCCCGCGAGCGAACCGTGATCCGGAGGAACGAAAGGGAACGGCTTTCTTCTTATCCTGCCACTTTGCGCTGCCGATGCTATGTGGCTGCCGCGGAGTGCGGATCAATTTATAGCGCGAGCGAGGAAACAAAGCCTTGTGCGCAACGGTTTAGAACAGAGACATCATATATAAAATACCATTAAAAAGGGGCCTTTCTTACCTTGTCGTGCATGGTAGCTGCATTTCCATGTCACACTAACTGTCCATCCCCAGTGCCTCAACAATGGTGACAGGTGGCCGAGACGAGGCGCCAAAAAAAAAAAAAAAATCAAAAAAGGGTTAAA
>LVTN01000679.1:0-31440 GCA_001649415.1 Musa itinerans | reverse complement strand
ATATATATATATATATATTTATTTATTTGAGAGGATGATTACCAACAGGTGGATGATGAATACATGATTTATTTACACCCAAAAGAAGACAAATTGGGTATGAGGAAGAATACAATGTAGAGATGGATGGTATGAAGTGGGTGGCAGCAGCAGCACTGGGTTCAATGGATGAAGGCAAGGTGGGACATGGAGAAGAATCCAAGGCCGTGGTGGGATCGGATGGATACACACGATGTCACCATCCCTTGTGATGTTTGGGAACCTCCGGTTTTAGCAAAACTATGCTAAAACTATGCTTTTAGTAAAATTAGCACCCATTACAAAATATCCTCCAATGTTTTTTTTTTTAACACTAAAATAACGAAGACGAAATTTGATCCTTCAGATTTTGCTATTCAAAATATTTATCAGTAAATAATATTTCGGATCGTTTTCTTTCATCTTCTCTTCTTCTTTTGTCCATTAACATATTTATATATATAATTATCGTTTTACTTTTCTTTTTTTTTAATGTGGCAGCTTGGTCCATAGATCTCATCTTGAATCGTGTGATGTACTTGCAAATTCGATACTCGTCTCGATCTTTGAACCACCCCATCATACTATTCCAAAGTTTCGTCACAAAAACTTATGTTGCTTCGGGCACAATACTACGATTCAGAAAAATTCTCAAGTCGTTTCGATTACGACACAACTCTTATTTATTATATATATCAATCCTTAGCTCATCTCTTTGATTGTTTGTCTCAAGTTAGATCTAACTTCACACACACACACAAAAGAAAAAAGTCTCCTACCGTGATTTGGTTGACTCCACCATGATATTAGTACGAACCGTACTCGGACTTGTCGATGGAGAAATCCAAACATTAAGACAAATGATCGGGGGACGAACCTTACTGCACATTCAAATTTTTATTGCCCACTTACTTTTTCTCGTTCACACCCATCTATCTCATAAGAAAATAAACCACGTCGTTGACTATAATTAATTTTTGGCACGGTGAATCCAACGCAAGAACGACGACATGGGATACTAACCCCAATTCGAGAACAACAGCGACTCAGAGGGCCGTAATACTTGACGACGGAAATATTACCTTATTAGCACTGCCTTGTGGAACAACAACTTGAAAACCCAAAGGTGTGTGCTCCAAGCAAAAATAAGTTGTTGTGGTTGTATCGGATGTATCCAATTAGGAGAGGTGTTGATGATTTGGACGTCTCTAATTTTCTCTTCTCACCAAAAGATGGCAATTGTTGTTGTTGTTGTTATTATTATTATTATTATTATTATAGTGGCTTTTGTCTGGATTGTGTTACAAGTATCTAAGCACCGATTCGTGATGCAAATGTTCATATTTGCACTTTTCTCAAAGATTTTATATTACTACGATTCCAAATATTTATGCATTTAGAACGCAAAATTAGTGGTGTTGAAATAACAAAAATAAAATCACTTCATAAAGTTGCAGCAATATTGCACAAATTAGCTTTAAAGAAATATATTAAATAATCTTATTTTATGTTGTTTTTTTTTTAATTAGGTTTATTTTTTAAAAAAAGAAATAAAAGACTTATTACTTTTGGAACTCTTTTATATCACATCTTATACCATCAACGACCGCTTACAAAATTATATACGAAACCTAAAAGGATACATCAATTTCATCTCATCTCAACCAAATAGGTCAAGTTGGTTTTGCTCGAATTGGAATTGAAATCGAAACTGTCGTTCATCGATTCTAAATCGAATTGGAGCTTAATCAACTTGACGGTTTGTCAATATCAAACTAAATCAAAATCAGTTTTTCATGGCTCAATTCCAATTTTTGGTTCCAATCAATGATTTCAGATTTTTTAAAAAAAAGAAGAAAAAATTGATCAAAACCATTTTGATCGATTGTTTGGAGCTATTTGAGATGAGCAGTTGAGATAGGAAAATAAAAATAAGAGATCATCTATGAACATAAATACTTGTCCAATATTTCAACCGAAGGAACGGTTGAAACATCCTATGCCAACGACGATCGATAATTTTATATCAATTTTTTATGTCATCAAGACTCATATATTGAAATACATCCACACTTTTAAAGGTGGCATTATCATAAAAACTTAGATATAAAATTATAATTTTTTACTATTTTAAATTTTTAATTAACAATTAAAGTTTCAAAAAAAAGAAAACAATGGTTTGAACAGGTGAGGGATACGTCCAAACATAATAATCAACAAGCGTGGCAACCAAATAAATAAATGAAACAAATATACCAAAAAAAAAAAAGAGAGATAGTAATTTTAGGAGAAGAAATATCTTACACACCTATTTTGATAAACACCTAACAGATGTCGTACTAATTCAACATCTTTGACTTGGTCAAATGATTCTTCTAATACTTCTCTATCTCATACTACTCAAAACAAATATATGTATGATATCATTGGATGTTCTTCTAGATTATCCACCCTAACCCACCCATGGATTTCGACCTCCTCCGATCAGCCAAAGTCAAACCTCATCGCTTTCTCGCTCGCACTCAGCTGATGCGACAATCACATCAAGATGATTGCATCCTGCAGAAGCGTATCAAGAGAAACAGTATGGTTGAACTTTCACTCACAATCAAGTAGATGGTAAATATGCACGCAAAGAAGAGAGCATCAGAGACCAAGATGCGTAGGCAGGCATCGCACCTGCCTTCTCTTACAGAAGTCTATGACTCAAAGCATACTTCATGTGCTTGCGATAATGACGATTGTGATTGGTCTCACATCCCTTGTTCATCAACAAAGTCATGCATGACTTGTGCTTGGGCTGGGACGACGTGAATCATGTTGGGAAGGCGACGAGAACAAATCAGCATCTAGAGAGAAGGGAAAAGAATACCGGCGACTGTTGGGTATGGGCGAGAGAAACCCTAACAAGCCGTGATGATGATCGAGGTGTGAAGAAATGTTGAGTTTAAAGATTCGTATAACTCTATACAAAATCTTGCAATGAACCATATAATTCATTCTTCTGTACACTATATATAATATATACATGTATATACGAATATGAACGTATAGTTTCACATGCTTCTCCAATTCTCTGCACGCTTATCTGCATCGCAGATATCGTCCTTCGTATTGCCTAAGACACCCCTCTATTGTTTTAGGTTGATTTAGCAGCCGGATGCTAAATACATACCGCAACTGTTCCTCTTTCAACGTATTAGAAGATGACTCCATAGAATACAGAAAGAGATGTTGTACCATGGAAGCCTGGCGCATTAAGTTGTGTTGACAATAAGCTCAATGACCAACATGAATCACATCAAATCAATACGAAAGCACGTCTTCTTCTTGACGTCAACATCGAATGACTAGTCTACCATATGAAACAATTTTGTATCATGTTTTAATATAGGTTGTGTATATTTATGTAGACGTACACTTCCTTAATCATATGGCAGCCACCCAACGTAGACTACTGCCTCAGACTGCATGCCAGTAAGGTTCGACCCCCATGCATTCCTACATATTTCCAAGTCATTCATGCATCTAAGGCCACAAGTAGCTAGAAAATAAACACGACCGAGTTAATAATAGCTAGAATTGCATCGTGATTGGTGAAATATCATCTGATCTAACACGACCAAGCTGTACCTGCTCTTATATTCTTAATGCATGTTGCTTTCCGTACTCGAACAACTTCTCTGAGCTAATTGACCTACTTCTGTTAGAGCTAGCCCCAGAAAATTTGCCAAAGGATAATTTTGGCAATCCAACAAAGACAATAAAGCGAAAAGATAAAAGCGACAAGAACAATTACAAATGTCTTAGGAAGATATTCCTGGGTCATAAAACACCCGAAAATACTAAACAAGAAAAACTCAAACTATAAGCCTAAACTATTTAACTGAGTGTGGATTTAAACTCAAAGTAAACATTTAGGTTTTTCTTGTGGTGCCTTTGACTTCAAAACCTAGATCCTTATTTATAGTTTAAACAGGAAATACAAAACTTGATTTTCCTGATATGGGACTGAATGGGACTTGCCAACTTCGATCACATCTTACAGTTGAAGTGGGTCGAAAGAGAAAATTTACGTGCCTCTCACTCACTCACTTCTAATCTATCTATTTTCCTATAAAAATAAAAATAAAAAAAAAAGGAAAATCTAAACAACATTTGATCAGATCTTCCTACACAAGTACTTATGTGCGAGGGACGAGCCAGTTGATTGAGGGCGATGGAAACCAAATTCTTTTAGGCTATTGAAAGCAGCTTGATGACTGGTTTCATGGCGTTTGTTGAGATCTCCATGTCATCTGAATATGTCGGCGACATGACTAGCCAGCCTGATGAGATTTCTCTGTGGCTGGTTTCAATTGACTGGTTGAGATCTCTATGTCATCTAGTTTCATAGCTTGATGACTAGTTTCATGACTAGCCTGTGGATGATGACATCTAAATATTTGGGGGACATTAACATGGCAAGAGCAGTGGCAGGCATTCACTGCAAGTTTCAAGTGAGTCTACTCTCTAATGTATCGGTCTCTTTGTCCTGCCTAACCGTTTATTTTCCAAGTTCATTTAGCATTAATACAACATGGCGAGTTGCACAATCTTTGTTCGCATGTATCATAGCTGCCATTTTCTATGGTAGAGAATCAATTGCATCTGCTCCACAGCATGGTTTGGAGAGAAAACCATGACAACGTGGAGTTTAATTTTTCACACCAACATAGTGAAGATATTCGATGGATTATCACAAAGTTTACTTGGCGTTTGGAATGCATGCAAGACATGAGAGACGGAGCTCTTCCATTCGGACCGACTGGATCACCTCATGAATGCATCTCGAGTGATTATTTGATAGTTGATTCTGATGTTCTTATGACATCGTAATTACTGCAATGCAAAGGTTTCAAGAGTGATTAATGTGAAAGTCAAAGAGTAAGATTGCAGGATGATGCCAAAGAAGACGAAGTTTCAGGTGTTAGGCTAAGATGGCTGCATAATTATGCCAAATAATGATAAGATTATTATTCATTCCCCTGAATCCCATTTGACAAAAGAAGCTAAGCTCAATTTCCAGCTAATTCAAATATTTGCATGATCGAAATAGTTATCTATAATCATGTAATAAGAACCATCGAGCCACCTTCACATGATTTTCCTACAGTTATATGTGACTAATTCCACCCCTTAATTCTTATGTATCTTGAGTGCTAAATTGTCCATATACAATGGGGCCTATGTCTTGAGAGACACAACTTTTAATAAATAGATGCCATCTGCCCAATCCAGTAGGGTCAAAATTTTCATTTAAATAAGAAGAGCATATGGTGTCTCTAATGGTCCTTCCATCCTACCTAGCAATAACAAGTCAACCATAAGCAAAGAACAGATAAAAGTGTTTTAGCATGTTGGACTGTGTGTTAGATTTAGATTGGTGGCCTACGAGCTGTTGGTGATGCAGTACAGTGGAGTTGACCTACCTTTGGGATATAAGTGGGGTCTTAGGTATCGGTTCAATTAACGTTACGACAAAGAGCAAATTGTATGCTTGAGAGAACAGCAAGTACAGTACACTTGTAGTGGATGTGTAGTCTGAAAACCACCAAGGAGACTTTGGAAGATAAGCCCCTTTGGGGATCAGGAAGAGCATGCACAGCATCCAAGCATGCCATTGGGTCAATGGGGCAATATCAAAGGTAAAGAGCATAGACAAGGATTAGGTTTCAAAGTGGATAACTCAGGATTTCCAATACTAGAAGAGGTGGGAAGAAGAGAAGGTATGCCAAGTTTGGGCCTCTTGATGGTGCCCCTGCCTTCTGAAAGATGACTTGTCTGTAATTGGCTATCTTATTATCACTGCAAATTCTGTAAATCAATAGTTGCTCAACATATATCCATTCAGAATACTTACCAACTTTTAGTTGTAGACAAAATTATTCTTAAATATCTTTTATAAGCTTAAATTTATTTTAGGTTTTTCCTATGATATACCGAACTTCAATTTAGAGGGATAAATGCAATAATGTTACTCTCGATCGACAGTATCTGCTTCGGTGGGATTAGAGAAGAACAAAAACATATCACCTGCATTTTCACTGATCCACCATGAACAGATCGTGCCACTTTAGGTGTCTTCTCTTTAGAGAACACATAACCCTGTAACTGTCACCTTCAGCATCTGATTCTTTCCCATCTCTAGCCGGGCAAAGACATAGGAACAGCATGTCCTGATGATATATCTTGTCACCAAGGCTAAAAAGATACTTGTGTGTCCTCAGGCCATCATCATCTCATGGAGAATGTTGGTGGACTCGCCTGTTGTGTGACGTTACTTCTTCCATGTCAGCTCGAGACGAAGAAGAATAGGGCAGATAAAAAAGGTGTGCTCTGTAGTATACTACTTGGCACTCGGAAGGAAAGAGGCGAGGTGTTGCCGTGCGCTCTTTGCCATGCGTGGTTTAGTGATTTGGTTCCGTGAGAACTATTCAGGTGTAGCGCAATTGCACGCACAGCAGTCGCACGGTGTTTGTGTGATACTGTCGCGAGTGCATCTCCATCCACTCCAAGTCACCCTTCTGCCGCTGCTTGTCTTCATGGAAGCAAACAAGTGAAACGACAAGCCCTCTCTAGTTATTTTTCGTGGTAGAACTTCGTTCACCCTGGAATGAAGCTTGTCTCTTTTCAGAGGGAAGGAAGACATCCATTTGAGGGTGCCTTTATGTCACTTGCAACATCTACCGAAAAGAAAACATGTAAATATTATCAGATATATATATATAAAACTTATAGTTCGATCGTGTTGGTCATAGTAGAGTTAACATGTTTGATAATATAACACTGACATGTCAATCACATCATTTTTGCCCTAACAAATAGTTAAAATTATAGATATAGTAAAGTTAACCATTAGTTAATTTATGTTATTATCTAAAGTTAACAATTATATATATATATATATATATATATATGCTATTACATCTTTTATTTATTCACTATTGAATGGGCGAGTAGATCCTAATCTCATCTGTAGTAAATTACCTTCTTGCAGGCATCCAAATGTTTATGAAATCTTACTTACTATTGAATAGGAAAAGACATTTAAATGAGAGAATGCTTTTATGCGAGTCTGCGGCAGCTTCCTTTTTATCGTTCTCACTTGGTTGTAACGGTGATGGCAAAACTCCTCGTTATTTGGCTTCTTCTTATGTTTCCTCCATTGTGTTGTATCATGAAGCTGCATTTTGACTTTGCATTCATTCATCCACATCTTTTGATCTTCCAACCTATCTACAGAATCTTGTCCCTGTCGAAGGACATTTCATGGACAGTAGTGCACTGACAAAGATTGCATATATTTCATGGCCATGAGCAATCCACACTTCCTTGCTGAGACATTAATTGGCTAAGACTAGTATTCGACTGAGATCGACTCTTCTAATATCGTCGGCACGAAATGTGGACTCGGCAACTGATCGGCATTGGCGTTTCCGGGTGGTCAACTTGCAACGGTGATCCTGATGTTTCCGCATGAATGCACCATCTTAGAAGGACTATTCTGTATATATAACGATGGACGGACACAGGCACAGAAGCCACATCTTTTATGGCGACGTGGATCTGTGAGAAGCAGATGAAGAAGGATTTTCGTGGGTGGTTTAGGTTCACATCACTGATATCGGTAGTGCAGTGAACAGAAGAGAGATGATAGTTAGGGTAAGATGGCAGGGTTGGGTCTCTTTCCTCAACCATTAAAATGGCACCAATGTTTAACGTGTAAGAAAGTGACTTCATCGATCTACGAAAACGAAGAATTGTTTGAGAATGACAGGCTCAATGCTAAAATCCAATCTATAAAATGGAATTAATGTCTATTGCTGCGAAGTCTCGACATGCTTATCCTGAACTCGAGCTCCGGCCCATGGCGAATTTGGTAGAGTGATTACCCACTCTCTCTCTCTCTCTCTCTCTCTCTCTCACACACACACACACACACACACACACACGGGGATTTCTTCCCATGGAACAACAGGGCCTGAAGGGCTGAAGCTCATGGAAGACACGTCCAACAGGGCCTGAAGGGCTGAAGCCCGAGGAAGATACATTCTTGCTCGCAACCCAAATGACTGTAGTGGGTCGGGTCAGACCAAGACGTCAACGTCAGGTTGAGTGATGTGAGAGGTAGTGAAATTATAGGATTCGGCAATAATATTATAACGATTTCTTTTAGAAAATGTTATACTCAAAATATCCCTTATTGCTTTCACTTATTTCAGTATAATAACATTTCAGAAATCCTTCTCAATGGGGGGAACAATCAATGATTAACCAGTAAGATAAATCTATAAATTATTGAGTTTTGAATCAATATATGTATATATATATATATTCTAAAATTAATTATAATGGGAAAAATACAGATATCACTGGAGGGATATGTGTGTGTAATTTTACCGTGAAACAAAAGGAAAAATAGCCATGGAATCGAGTATTATGATTTTTTTTTTTGAAAAAATATATTATATATATATATATATTTATATTTATTTATAATTCAGGGCATAATGTGAATTTTTGTACTGCAAAACTCAAATGATTTCTCACAATACAGAAAATTGATGACTAACAATTGCAAGGACAATGCCAGACCATAAGAGATATCAAACGTGCACATACGTAACAGGAATCATCATACTTGTGCCAGGAAGGAGCCTCGCACGTTCCAAAACCTGTCACGATCCAGCGTGAAACTTTTCTTCTAGGATCTTAGAGCAAGTTGATGATCTCCGTCAGATCAGTCACGTCTCACCGGGTGGTTCCCATGAAGATAAAACCCTCTCACCATCTACTCTCTGCTCGCATGCCAACTCCGCCGCCTTTCCGTTCCCATCTCTTTTGCAGCACGCACCGTCTTGGATTCATCGGCGTGCATGCACCTCACCACCACTTGCCGTCAGCTGCCTCCAACTTTTCGTGCCCTGGTAATGGTGCGATCCTCCAAGTTGCCACAACTTTCGGCTTGTCTCTTATATGCAGCATATCCACCTGCTTCGCCGACATCGGAACTCAGAAACAGAGGAGTGAGTGAATGGATGACAGTAAGGCGCGACGAGGCACAAAAGATGGATTCTGCCCACTGTGTAGCTGATGTCCACGTTGGGTGCAGTCTGCAGCCACGAAGCAGAGGACGAGAATAGGCAGTAAGACTGTGTCTTTCATTTCCGATTCTACAGTCGAATCTTCTTCAACTTGTTTGACTCTGCACCTTCTTGAGTGCTATCTTTCATGCTTCCCAGACGGAGAGAGTGAGATTCACGCAGTGGCCAAAGAAATACCGAATCGACTGGACTCCACAAGTTGAAGCCAGAAGGTGCAGAGGCAAAGAAAACAAAGAAAGAGGAAATTTGTAGGAGCAAATCACTGCCACTAGTTCGAAGAAAGAAAAAACACATCTTGTCCAGCCCGCGATCCGACCGGCGATCTCCACTATGGACGGCTGAGCTCGGCAGAACTCGAATCCCCGAGCGGGCACATCCGATGTGGTCGCTGACATGGATCAAACATGTTCCACGCCCGCCATACATACATGGCGAATTAGGTAGATAGATGAGAGAGGGGGTGAGTGATAGATAGATGCCTACTCTTGAGTTCTTTAGCTTCGGTCGTACTGCTGCAACTCAAGTGGGCTCTGCTGTGTGTTGTGGCCAGAGACTGCTACTGAGTGTCTCCCATCTGATGCAAGCAATTTGCCAAGAACAACACTCGTGATAAAGAGAGATTAATCTATTCAGAGCTCAAAAAGGAAGCAAATCTAACAGCGGGGAGGTTTCTCCTCTTTACAGAGAACAAACAGCCCTTGTGATCCCCATGGAACACCGTAAAGATAAAGCGATCAAACAGGTGTGGCATCGATGCTTATTCTGGTGTGCATTCTCAGGGATGACGAGCCCACTCAAGCGTTCGCCATCCCTTCCTCAGGATCACTAACCCGCTCACTGTCCTTTAGCACTCTGACTCGGCCCGCACCTCTCGCTTTCTGACGTCAGAGTCGCCGTGGGCTGGCGCTGTGCAACGTGACCAATCCACTTTCTCCATGGTTGGTGCGGCGTGGTGTCCGTGCCTGACCCTCGCCCTCTTATCGTCCACCTCTATATAAATCCTCTCGCATTTGCTCTTGCAACTCCATCTCCTCCTCCCTGCTTCCTCTACCTCCCTCCTCGTGTCGACGTGCTCTATCTATTGTTCTTCCTCATCGCATCCTCTAAGAAGACTTGTAATCCTTCTCTGAGTCCATTGCTCAACTCTTCCGCAAGGAATTGTTGTTGAGGTCGACGTTAACTGAAGAGCTTCATATTTGTTCTTCCACCTGCTTTGAAGCCAAGTACGTGAACTCACCTTAATCCAAACAAGTGCCGCTTCTTTTCCTGTGTGCTTTTATCTTGAAGAATATCCAACTCCTATTGATATTCTGTGTGTAAATAATATATGCTCGACAGCTCTACAACTTTGCCTATAATTTCATGCTAAATTAAGTGGAAGCTTTACTCGTACCTGATGGTCACACCTAACAAGTGAACCATGGAGTGAAAACTCGGTGATGTTTGCAATGCTGCTTTTCAGAGTACGACAATAATCGTTTCACAAATATGGCCATATTATTTGTGATGTCAAGTTAATCCAAGTAAGTCCGAATTAATCTATTTGATCTGTTGGTGGATTCACAACCTTCATGCCTGCAGTTCTCAGGACAATCATCCCCTTGCCTTCAGTTTTTCGTTTTAAATATGCTTTATTCTTCTGGTCTCAGAAGAGTTGCGTTCTGGCTTAGGAAGCGCATGGGGATTCTGAGACACAGACATGCTTCGACCACCGGTCCTTTTTTGTTATACAAAAGTGTTTGTTCTTTGTCTCCTCCTTCTGTTCCTTCTTTGATATTGATCGAATGGTTGGCTGTAGTCCATTCTTATATTTTGGAAGTACTATTATCATGTATCTCTTCAGTTTGTCCCGTGTCTCTAATTTTTCTTGCATTCTAGTGGTGTCTATGCAACGATTTGCAGAAAGTCAGTGCTCGTGAGATAACCTCTCATGTGCTGGATTGTTTGCATGGTGCAGGTGTGATCACCTGCGATGGAGAACAGAGATCACCACCGGGTCCAGGTTTCGGCAAAGCGTGTGGCTCCCGAGGAGCTTCCACCTTTTTCGGACCAGGATGCATCCACAACAGCGACTGGATTTGGTGCTGTGGAGTGTGGCGATGGCATGGCTTCTCAACCTCAGGCGTCTTCCGTCCTCGTCCCTCGAGGAGTTGTAACATTCGGCGAAGTAAGTCGCTTGTGTTTGATATAATCAGATGGATCCTTTATCCCAATGTTCGCTCTGCTTTCTCTCCTATACATCGCCCTCACCATCTAATTACTTTTCTGATGTATTATCTGTATCAGGAGTCCGAATCTGGCAACGTTCATGGCTCTGCAATTTCTCTTGGCAAGTCTGCAGTGCTTGCAACACCGGAAGATCAATTAAGACATCAGTCGTATTCCCTTTTATTTAGCCTGCCAGTCTCCCCTTCCGGGCTTCACATCGAACAGGTCAGAAAGGTCATGCTCGGTGACAAAGGTGAACAGGGCGATGATGTGAAGCCGAGCCAACCTGACTCTGCTTCCATCAACTCGCAACAAACAAAGCAGTCTAAGTTCCAATCTCAGAGTCTACAAATTGTAGTTTCAGACGTAAAGACGAGCACAGATTCACTTGAGAGTAATCAGAGGGCGATCAGGAGCGACAACCAGAGGGATAAAACCTATGATTCCTTCAAGACATGGTCTGGAAGGCTCGAAAGGCAATTGTCGAGCCTGCGAGGAAGGCCACAAGAACCAGATCTGGAGGCAAATGATTCACGTACTAATGAAGCAGCCATTCCTGCGATCGACCGCTACTTTGATGCCTTGGAAGGACCCGAACTAGACACTCTAAGGGTATCATCATCATCATCATCATCATCTTCTTCTTCTTCTTCTCCTGATCAATCAATCATCTTCCTGTTTGATCATCGATGCATAATTCCTATTGCTCATGACATTGCAGGCATCAGAGGTTTCGGTTCTTCCCGAAGACAAGATGTGGCCTTTCCTTCTTCGTTTCCCCATATCTTCTTTCGGTATGTGCCTTGGCATCAGTAGCCAAGCCATCTTATGGAAGACGTTGGCCACATCTCCGTCCATGAGCTTCTTGCATGTAAGCCCGACTGTGAACCTCGTTCTCTGGAGCATCTCGCTTGCATTGATGGGAACTGTATCCTTCATTTACTCGTGCAAACTCATCTTCTACTTTGAAGCGGTGCGACGCGAGTACTACCACCCCGTCCGCGTCAACTTCTTCTTCGCTCCATGGATCGCCTGCCTCTTCTTAGCACTCGGTGTGCCGCCATCGGTTGCGGTAAACCTACGTGCAGGCCTCTGGTATGTGCTCATGGCCCCCATCTTGTTCCTCGAGATCAAGATCTATGGCCAGTGGATGTCCGGAGGACAGCGCAGGCTCTCGAAGGTGGCAAATCCTTCCAACCACCTATCCATCGTCGGCAACTTCGTCGGCGCGCTGTTGGGCGCATCGATGGGGCTCAAAGAGGGTCCGATCTTCTTCTTTGCGGTCGGCTTAGCGCACTACATCGTGCTCTTCGTCACTCTCTATCAGAGACTGCCCACCAACGAAACGCTTCCCAAGGAGCTTCATCCCGTGTTCTTCTTGTTTGTGGCTGCTCCGAGTGTGGCTTGCATGGCATGGGCGAGAATTCGCGGCGACTTCGAACACGGGTCAAAGATCGGATACTTCATCGCTCTGTTCCTCTATGTTTCTCTCGTAAGTTCCATGCCTCTGCCCATCTTGAGTACCTCGATCAAAGAGTTGTGTGTCTACAAGATGATCATCCAACAACTAATTTGGCAATTTTCTTCCTTGTTTCGCAGGCTGTGCGGATTAATTTCTTCCGAGGCTTCAGGTACATTTTCTCTTTCTTAATCTTGACTTCTGTTGCTGTTTATGCCTCTGTCGCTGACTGAGGTCTTGATTCGACAGGTTCTCGCTTGCTTGGTGGGCGTACACTTTCCCGATGACCGGTGCTTCTGTTGCCACCATCAAGTACTCCATGAAAGTCACCAATGTGCTAACACAGTCGCTCTCAGTTGGACTCTCCGCCATCTCCACCTTCACTGTGACAGCTCTACTCGTCACGACCATCATTCATGCCTTCGTCCTCCGTGACCTCTTCCCTAATGACATCTCCATTGCCATCACACAGAAGAAACCAAAATTCAACAAGATTCTTGCACATCTGAGATCACTTAGCTCGGAGATAAAGGACGCAGAAGCTTCTTTGTCCAAAGGTGCTTGCTGAAATTTGAGTAGTGGATTATGTGCACAATCCTAAGGTCTACCTTTCGGCTAATGGCTGGTCTTCAAAGTGGTGTGAAGTACGAGGAAAAACAAACAATTGAGTGTACTATGTATAACACAGGTGAAAGAGACGGAGGGGGGGGGGGGGGGGGAGATTTAACTAAAAAATAGGGGGGAGGGGGGGGGGGGGGGGGGGGGGGGAGAAGCATTAAGCTAAATATATATAACACACGTCAAGTTCGCCATCTTTAGTGATTTATGATTGAATCCAAATGTGATAGCACGAAATAGTTCGCCATCTTTAGTCATTATATAGATTGATCACAACGAACTTCTTACGCACATAATTTCGAATTAAATCGGATAAATCATTGGCTTTCACAACATCAATATTTATTAAGTTAACTAGCAACAACCTTAATGTGTGCCGCTACTCATGAGTTTGATTGAAGGGAGAACACCGAAGGAGTAAAAGATAATTTCATGGGATGTGAATCGAATGGCATATACTTTCTTACATGATTCATTGCTCATCATTTTGGCATATCAATCAGTGTAAGAATCATGTGATTATACAGGTAAAAGGGTATTATGGTAACTGCTCCAAAGGTATCAACTCGTCTTGGTGTGTGTGATACGAGTTCATCATAATAATGCAACATACTGAAAGGGATGATTCTCTTCAAGAGAAAGATCATAGATATGATTATACTGTAAATGTGTTTGTAGCTCCAGATCATGAATCGATACGATGAATTAAGCGCATAGAATCAAATAAAAGAAAACAAAAAAAAACATAAAAATATTAAAATAAAAAAATTAAAAAGTAAAAATATAAAATAAAAGAAAAAATAAAAAAAATAAAAAAATAAATGAAGATGCAGGGTATTAATCCCTTTACATCTCACATGCTAAGCGAGCGCTTTACCAGCTACATCATCTTGCTTAAAAAGAATATAATAACCATTAAATAATAAATCTAATCTGATGCCTGAGGCGCGGTGCTGCTGTTATTACTACTGCAACGTACAGGCTTTCCGGGCTTTGAAAAAGAAGCCGCGGCCAATGCCCCACTTGTGATTGGAATTCTGACATGAAACCACTCTCCCATAGCTCGCAAGCATCAATGCTGCAGCAGCCCTCTCCCACTAAAAGTCTTCAATGAGCACCACACAACGCACACGCACGCACAGAAGAGAGCAGCTCCTTTCTGCGTGTTTGGTTTATTATAGTGCCGGCGCACCAGTCAAAAAAGCTTTATCATCTCCCCCAAGTGCTTCTGCTAAATAACCAACCATTTCCTGGCTGACAGCACTCAGAGAGAAAGAAAACGCCGAGACCGAGAGCAGCTCGCGTCCGTCGTGTTTGGTTTACCCATTGCCAAGCTCACAGCTCTTGGAAAACTGACACCACAGTCCGTCTCCTTCCCGTCGTGTTTATTTGATCATACTGTTGGGTGTTGCTATAAACCTTTTCTTTGATCTGTACGCACTTTCTTTTACCAATTTCTCCTGCTGTGGCCATTTCCTAGCTCACGCCACTTGAATAACTGAGCCGGTCTCTGGCGGCCGGCTGCTGCTTTCTGTTGCAAGCGAAAAAGGGGTATTTTAGTCAATTCATTCTTTTTTAATCAAATCTCTCGCCAACTCCGAAGACGAAGGAAGCTGTCATCATAGCAGACAGCTTCCGGACAACAGATCGACGGCTGATAATCGTCCACGTTCTCCTCCTCGTAACAGGTGTCCGTCGGATGCCGCACCGCGCCTTTCTTCTCGTCGCCGCTCTCATTCTCACTGACCTGCTTTGGTGGAATCCCTGCCTTCCTCCATCGCGCTCTCCTCCGCCATGCGTCCCCAGTAGAATGGGTTCCCTCGTGGCGGCCGGAGGAACTCCGCCGAAGCGGAACCGCCTCCTCCGCCCCTACCCTTCCCCCTCCGCCTGCCGCTCCTCCCTCCACCGCCTCTCCCGCTTCCTCCTCTCCGAGAAGGTCGGCTACCTCCAGTGGGTCTTCACCGTCGCCGCCTTCCTCCTCGTTGTCGCTCTCTTCCAGGCCTTCCTCCCGGGATCCACCGTCGAGCGGCCCGGTGGTGGGAGCGGCGCCGGCGGCGGGGAACTGGGCGAGATCGGGGATCTGGACTTCGGCGAGGGGATCCGGTTCGTGCCCGTCAAGCTGCTGGAGAGGTGGGAGAGGGAGGACCGGGAGGCGAATTCGTCGGTCTCGGCTTTCGGCGAGAGGCCGCTGCGGCGGTTCGGGCTTCGGAACCCGCTGCTTGCTCTGGTGGTTCTTGATTCTTTGAGTGAGTTCTGTTAAATCCGCAGTGCTGTGGTTGGGCGTCTCATGGGTGAGGCTTCCTTTCTTTTTCTTGGTGGGCAGGTGGTTCCGGATCTGCTCGCGGATGCCATGCAGCTGCAGATGGTTAGCATCGCAGTCGTCCTCAAAGAGATCGGTTATGATATACAGGTCTGCACAGAAAAAAAGATGGATGCCCGCTTTTGCTAGAAAAATGTTGATGCTTCTTTAGGTAGATAAAGATTGATGTTTTTCTTTTCGGTCTATTGATGAAGTAACTGCATGTTGGTCCGAAGCCGAGTTTACTAAAAAGTTCAAAATTTTCCCTGGAAAATGAAAAATAAATTGCTCGCCTTTGTATTGTTGAAGCTGAAAAAAAATTACAGAATCAACGAATGGTATCATCTTCTATAAGTACTACACACTTGCAAGTTTTAGCTGGCGTTTTAAAGAAGGTGTTTCATAGAGATATGTGTCAACCCATTTGAAGGAAGTGTCCTCTTCTTTTCTATCTTTTTCCTAATTCATATGTATGTGAATATATTCACATACATGTACATTCTTTTGACTTCTATTGGATAATATCTGGTAGGAAGCATCAGGTCTCACTTCAGCTGGTTAAAACTTGCCCAAGTGCAATTGCCCATCCTATTTAAACTAACTAAATGAAAATGAAAATCATTACCGGAAGCCTATGTGGCATGATCCTAGTTCAACTTGACAAGCTCGGATTTCATGTACTTTCTTGCTTCTTTCCACAAGCAATCTTGTATCATCCTTTCTCATCTTTTTGAAGGGCTTTCACTAGGAAAACAGTGTACGTAATGGGGGAATTCTGCTTCATCAAATGCTTCAGAATATGTTCTGTTTTTTCAAGTTTTCTTTTTTGTTCTTTCAGGAATCAATTAACTTTTTATATTGAAGATCATTTACTAACATAGAAAACGTTCTCGTGACTGCTGCTCCAAAGATACTAAACTGTTAGTTTATAACAATATGTTTCAAATGGTGCAGGTTTTCTCATTTGAAGATGGTCCTGTTCATACTGTTTGGCAAGCTATAGGGATCTCTGTTAGCATCCTGCTTAAAACACAACAAACCACCATCGATTGGTTGAAGTAAGTGATGAACTTGACCAGGAGCTTGTTGAAATTATTACATACTTTGTTTATGAGCTTAAGGTGGCTTCCAGTAGCTAGAAATATTTTCTTAGTCCTTACTGAATGAATTGCTTTCTGACCAGGAGTTTTTAATCATTCCTGCAGTTACAATGGCATTCTTATGAATTCTCTGGAGTCCAGACCTCTGATTTCATGGTAAATTCATCTTCTACTCTTCAAATGCTATTTTCACTCTTTAATGTCTCAACCTGCAATTTCCAGGTGGAGTTTATTATGGCTGATTTAAGAATTCAGGTGTTGCTATATTTTATGTCAAACTAATTACTGCTGTAGATATTCTACCTGTGTATATTGTTTTATCATGTTCGTTTGCTGTTATCATGAAACACATTTGAGGTTCCTGCATTCTATAACTGTAGATGTAGGACTCATGTCTACATTTAAGATGGTCTATTACAATTACAAATTTTGAAATTTCTGTTGTCATTCTTCAGTTCACCAAAGATGCATTTGGCCATCAACAATTAGTCACCGTCTGATTACAATCAGCTTATTGCCTTCCGTTTGTCTGCCTGCAAGTCTGTAAATACGAATTGAATATTAGACATCTGCAATCCAAATTACACATCCTGACCCACAATACTTTTATGGCTTATGTTGCTGTAAAATGATTCTAATTGCCGTATTTGTATACAAAACGTATAATCCAACATTATAGATGTAAAGTAACATGAAGTCCATGTACATTCCATCTCTAGAATCTTCCTAGTTGAACTTTTTTATTTTATAGATTTTAGGTCGTCAGCTAACACTCTTATCAACAAAATTAGCTTATTTTCTATCATAGATCAGATTTGTATCCGTTTGAGCGGGTTAAAAGTGGTTATTTTTGGTTTTGGTTTCCATTTAATAGTTTGGAAACTTGGAATAAACTTAACTGAACCAAGTAACGGTAACATATAACTGTACACATGTTGAACTTGATAGATTGAGCGGTTAATTTACTTGAAGCATTCATGCTGCAATACCATGGTAAGCTGAAACTCTTATCCTCCAGCCCCTTGTTGTGCATTCCTTGCCTCGATCTCCTCATCCTTCTCCTGCTCTCTCTCTTCCCTGCCTCTTAGTTCCGGCAGCCTGTAGTCACAGCAGTCATGGCCAGCAGCACAGGGAGAGGGACAAGGGAACAGAGGAACATGCAGCCTATCAGGGTCCTCTCCATAGCCTTGGCTTTGTCCTTGCTGGTGACAATCATCCTAGTCGCAAAGGCCATTACAGAGCTGGTCATCTTGCTGCTGGTAAAAGCACCTTGATCTTCCAGAGTGGTGGCGCCATACGTGTTTATCCATGCAGATGGCACATTGACCTAATGGGGCTGTCTCCAGAATAGAAGGACCATATTCTTAAATGGGGCATTTACAGTACATAAGGAAAATATCAAAAGGAGTAAGAAAAATGTGCTGTTAGATAAGATAATTCGATGATACATTGTTAACAATTTAAACAGGGCAAATGCTTATATTTCTTTCAAGGTGGAATATTCATGCTGGCTTACAGTCTTTTGCAGGAGCCATTTAAAAATGTACCTGTCATCTGGACCATCCACGAAATGGCCCTGCACCTTTCTTCAAGTGAATATGCTGCAAATGGTCAGGATCAGCTTTTGAATGACTGGAAGCAAATTTTTAGCAGAGCTACTGTTGTAGTGTTTCCGACATATTTGATGCCGGTAATACACTTTTGTCATGCTTTTGAGCTGTTTGATGATATTTAGACTTTGCTGATATTGATTGGTACAAAGCTCAGATATAAATTTTTGTACTTATTTTCCAATGTTTGTCAATGTTTTTCTATGCTTTCAGATGATGTATTCGGCATTTGATGCTGGCAACTTTCTGGTTATTCCTGGTTCTCCTTCTGAAGCATGGGAGGCAATTAACTCAGCCACACAGAAAATCCATAATTCCGAAGAAAATATGGGTCATTCACCAGAGGAACTTCTAATTGCTATTGTCAGCAGTCAGTTCCTGTATAGTGGTAAGTTGATAGAGCATGCCATAATCCTGGAAGCGTTAATGCCACTGCACCAACAGTTTCTGCATGCGAATACTTCTTATTCTTCTCTGAAAATTGGCATTTCGGGTGCAAATTTTACTGGTGCACAGAGGACTGCTTTGGAGGTAATTTTCTTTCTCAACGCGATCATCGTTCTTGCTCCAGTGTTCTTGTTTTTGCTAATATTTTCTTGATCAATGATAACATCATATAAATAATTTCAGGCAATTGCTCGAAATGTTGGCTTTCCAAGCAGCATTGTGGAGAATATTGTTGTTGCTGGAGACATGAACAACTTTATTAACATAGTAGATATTGTAATATATGGATCATTTCTTGAGGAACAATCCTTTCCCAGTGTTCTTATGCAAGCTATGAGTCTGGGAAAGCTGATTATTGCTCCAGACCTAGACATGATCAGCAAATATGTATGTAGATGCTTAGATACTTATTATTGATTTGCCAGTTCTTTCATAGTATTTTGCTAACTACATTGTTTGATTGCTTAGGTGGTCAATGAGGTAAATGCATACCTTTTCTCTAAAGAGAAAGTTGGCATGCTGAGAAAGATTTTGCTTGAAGTAGTTTCAAATGGAAAATTGTCTCTATCTGCTCAGCAAGTTGCAGCAGTTGGTAAAAGGCATGCCAGAAACCTAATGGCATCTGAAACAATTCAAGGCTATGTTTCATTGTTAGAAAAGGTTCTCAAGTTTCCATCAGAAATTGCACTTCCTAAGCCTGTCAAAGAGATCCCTTTGAGACTAAGTGAGGAATGGCAGTGGGATCTTTTTTTGAATTTAAGAAACATGAACAATCTAAATAGAAGCTTTATAAGTTATAGAATGTTAAACAAACTCAAGGAGCAGTTAGATCACAGCAGTTCTGCTAATACTTCTGCAAATTTTGACAAAGCCTTGTCCTCAGTAGCCTGGGAAGAAGAGAAAATCATTGAGATGGTGAATGCTAAGAAACGAATAGAAGAAGAAGAGGTGAGAAAGTTTGGTTGATAAAATTTCACTTTCATTTGGCAGTCTATATTGACTTTTTTTAAACCACTTCTCAGAGCATTTTCTATTGAAACTCAATGCAGTTAAGGGATAGGAGTGATCAGCCTCATGGAACATGGGACGAGGTATATAGGAGTGCTAAAAGAGCTGACAGGGAAAGAAATGAGTTGCATGAGAGAGATGACAGGGAGCTTGAGCGGACAGGTCAACCCTTGTGCATATATGAACCTTATTTTGGTGAAGGGGCTTGGCCTTTTCTGCACCAAACCTCACTCTATCGTGGAATTGGCTTAGTAAGTAGTTGAGAATCTTATTTTATGCCAAATTTGTTATCAGAACATCATTCTATAATGATCGTAAAGAAAGGTGAAAATGATTCCTGAAAGGAAAGAGATAAATAACTGCCTCACACTCTGGTATCCATATGTTAGATACTAGTGACTAGTCAATGTTGAAGAAGGTTATATCATATGTTCAAAAGTTTCAATGTTGTGCTTATAAAATGTGGAGATTCGGCCATCTTTCTGAAGTAATTATAGATTCAAGAAAAATTAGGGAATTATGTGTACATAAAAAGATAAATGATTAGATGTAAGGTAAGTTAAGATCTGCTTACCAGCTAAGGAGCTTGGATCTTCTCTTCTTGTTCTGTTCTGCCATATATACCTGTAAAGAAAGGACAGCACACACCTCTTTTTGTTGATTGCAATTTTTTCCAAAGATCATTGTTTCTTGGCAAGTTAGCTTTGATGATACCTGTAAATGAAGGACGGCACACACTTCTGGCACAAATAAAAATGCCTCATGTTGAAACCTTTCTGGGATGGCATGTCCTCACCCATTCCAAATGTGGCCATCAACATGACAATTCTTGTGTTTAACAATTAAATAATTCTTGCTATCATTATAGTTAGCTACATGAAAACCTTTGTTGCCTGCTTACCATGAAATCATGGTTATTTAATAGTCATCCAAAGGACGAAGGCCTGGAGCTGATGATGTAGATGCTTCTTCTCGTCTTCCAGTTCTCAGTAATTCATATTACCGAGATGCACTTGGTGAATGTGGAGCATTTTTTGCTTTGGCTAACCGGATTGATCGTGTACATAAGAATGCTTGGATTGGTTTTCAATCGTGGAGAGCTTCAGCTAGGAAGGTACATGTTTTTCTAAGCTCCACAATAATAGGCTGTTTAAATGCCATAACATGGTGCACAAGAATAATAGCATTTATGATATATGTCTGTAAACCTTTTGTACTTGTCATCTTATATTTTACAGCTTGCAACTTCTGTGAACAAGTCTTGGTCTCAGCTTTAAAGGCATAGAAATTTCATATAATTGGTGGTGACAACATGACTTTCTGTGGTTTTTCCCATGATGCATTGTTTTGATTACGCAAGACTGCCTATTTGTCACTTGCTTGCAATTTCTTTACTGGTATATCCTATTTGTAATGCTCTTTTGTTGCCTTAATTTTGGCCTTTGTTTTATGATGGTTTTGATAAGAATCAGTGTTACAACTCACAACCACCACCTTTAATCTTGCAGCTCATTCTTCCTTCTCTTGTTTCCTTGTATTTTATGCTCTCCTTTAGGCCTTCTCTTGTATTGATGTGTTTATCGCTGGTTGCTGATGTTCTTTCTAATTGAACTAGCTGAACGTATATATCAATAAGTTGTGCTAGATCTTTATGGTCATTAAAGATTACTGTGCGCAAAGGGAAATGCCTTGTTGACATTTTGAAGATCTTGCAGTTAGTTCATTGTCCATTGCAGGCGGAGAGTGCACTAGTTTGTCTCTTGACATCTTGTCAGACTATATGGTTTTTTATATGCTTTTTATGGAAGCATGGAGGCTAGAAATTCCAATTGAAAACTCAAATCTAAAACCTTATAGCACAGTGATTAATGTTGTGGTGGTTGCAGATCAAATATGCAGAGACTAACAATCTGCAACTTGACTATTTTTAACCCACATGATTAAGTGGATTGGATTAGCTCTGGCTTTTGCTACTGTCTACAGGTCAGTTTATCTAAAGAAGCTGAGGCCAAACTCTTGGAGGCCATTCAGACACAAAGGCATGGAGATGCTCTTTACTTCTGGATTCGGCTGGACACAGATCCAAGAAACCCTCGGCAACTAGAATTTTGGGATTTTTGTGATGCCATAAATGCTGGAAACTGCAGGTAAGACAAATGCTTTTGTCATTCCTGTATATATTTCTTGTCAGTACAATTCAGTATACAAAACAGTTTCAACCAGAATAAGATAATCTTATAGTAGTGATCTTCAACTACTCCATTGTGAAGTGTGTTGAGAAACCTGTGATGTCATGCACTATTTTAGGATGAAAACCGCTTAGACATAAGCTTACATTTGTAGGAGTTAATGATGTGATTTTGTTAAATACAGTCAACCAACTTCCATTCTTCTATCTATGTTTCTGAAGTCATTTGTAGGAATTAATGATGTGATTTTGTTAAATACATTTCTTGTGACTGGTTTCATCTGAGTAACATACATTGAATTTAAAATTTGGAGCACAAGATCTTACTCTGTAGCATGGAACTGCTGCTTATCACCATATAGATGTTTCTTGGGGTTTATGTTTTAAAGATTGACAGGACGGAGGTGCCCTTTGTATGTTAATATGTATATTTAGGATTTGTTACTTATTTAAAACTTTTATGCTCGATGAAGGTTTGCTGTTGTTGAGATCCTCCGAAGAATGTATGGTGTACAAGATTATTGGGATTCATTACCTCAGATGCCAAATGATGGGGATTTCTGGTCTGTGATGCACAGCTGGGTTTTGCCCACGAGGTCTTTCCTTGAGTTTGCCATGTTCTCGAGGTACACATCTTTGTAAATGATTATAGTTTTCGCAGGCTTGGCACATGCTGAACTGCCACTTGCATATGTTTGAGAAATGTGCTGTCCATGACAATCAGTAGCTAATGTTGTATGAAAAATAACCTACATGGTTCTGCTTTTTAAATGCATTTTTGTCATTTTTCAACTGAAACAACAATTTTGGTTTAACAAGATTAATGCAAACTAAACATGGGTAGTTATCCTGGTTTATGCCATGAGATAGGCTCATTAGATGGGATACATGATGCTTATTAATCCTTTTGACCCACATAAGGTCTTCTTACACAGGAGGAAGTCCACTTGCAAATATGTTCTTTCTGCCTATGCATGTGCCTTACATGCTAGACTGATGGCATGGGCTAGAGCACAATTTAGAGCCTGAATATTCTGATGTGACATATGGATTTAAGTTCCCATTCCACATATTATTTCTAGCTAGCATTGTGTGTTTTTTTGGTATCCAGTACCATCAGCCTAGTTATTGGGAGTTCTATCATGTCTACATGAAGCTACAACGTACCTACCGTACATCAAAAGTTTTTACTGCTCATATTGAAGCTAGTGGCTATTTTATATATCTAATTGTACGTCTAAGCTCCTTCTGTGACAAAAAAATAAATCTACATAAATATTGAGGATGCTCAAACCAAAATGTAAACTAGGAGTCCTTGTTGACTTTTGAAACTTTTATTATACCGGCTAATTTCATAAGAATCATGACACAAAGTTCTTAATGTTTGACTAAAACTATCCCACTGATAATTAAAAATTTCAAGAAGAGCCAAGTTATGCAAGTAATTTGTATCTTTTTATGAAGATCTACTTGGTGATAAAAGAAATTACATTCGAATTGCTTCACATAAAGTTTAAGGGTCTTTCTTTTTTCATAGTCAACTAACCTGTGGTAGGTGTCATCACATGAAGTTCTATTAAATTATTTTGAATATTGTGATAATATCTGAAATGACAGACTAACTAGTCCGTGATATGTTGTCACTATGTCTTGTAATGATTTATTGACTTCAATGTTGCTAGTCATGCTATCTGTATTTATTGCTTCCTATTTCCTTTTCAGAATGTTTGTAGATGCCTTGGATGCAATGGTGTATGATGAACAGCACACAAGCGGGTATTGTCTTTTGAGCATATCAAAGGTAATAATCATTCCTTTTAGCTTCAGTATTTTTCGTTCTTTGATATTTTAAATATTTCAGAACTTAATCTAGTCTTGTCAAAGTAAGTCTTTTAGAATAATGGTGCAAAACATTTTGCTGTGTGCAATATTTAAGTAAAAACTAGATAGTCCTTGAAGATTCCCATCTACCTAATGTGTCTTTGGGTGGTAATATGAATTCCTCATTCCACTTGATGACATTGTCGTCTTGAACTTCCCCATCTAACAGTTGCTATACTATTAACTCAAAAAAATACATTTGTTATTTACTTTTTTTTTACAGAAGTACTTGTTCGATAATTGGATCGAACTCTTGTACATATTCATGCACTGCCCATCTAACCGGGTTGAATTCCCACCGATAGATACGAGCAAAGAATCCATGACAATGATAAAGATCGTGACAGTTGATAGTAAGATCCTACTTTCATCTTAAATGCGCTTAGAGTAGCAATATACATGAGAATTATATCAAGCGAAGCAAGCAACTTACGATTGAATATGTTGTGCATATTGATATATTTTGCAGCATGATCGAATGTGTTTACACATACAACTATATGACTATAGACATGTATGGATATAATGGTTCTAGTTGCCATAGACTTGAAGGCCTGAACTAAGAACCAGTATGTTTAAACTGCATGTTACAGGACAGACAATGCTATTCCCGTCTGCTGGAGCTTCTTGTCAATGTGTGGGCATACCATAGTGCACGACGGATAGTCTATGTCAACCCAGAGTCCGGGGCTATGCAGGAGCAGCACAGGCTGAAGAAAAGGAGAGGTCAGATGTGGATCGGCTGGTTCTCTTACACCACACTGAAAGGTATAGATGAGGATCTGGCAGAGGAAGCTGATTCAGACCACCCTGATCGGAGATGGCTCTGGCCCTCCACTGGTGAGATCGTTTGGCAGGGCGTATACGAGCGGGAGCGCAACATGCGGCAACAGCAGAAAGAAAGAAAAAAACAACATAGCAGAGTCAAGATCCAGAGAATAAAGAGGCGGGCACGTCAAAAGACGCTTGCGAAGTACATTAAACCACCACCTGACGAAGCTGACCATTTGAACACTACAACAGTCCGGTGACCATTTTCTTTCGAGGAAATCATTTGCTAACTCCTGCCGCATGCCCAAATTTTCGCGCTCCCATTGGCCTTTGGTGCTAATTGTTTCTTTTTTTATTTTTATCATCCTCAGCTGTGTACGCTTTGGCCACTTGTTAGCAGTACTGTATACGGTATCTTTCACTTCAATGTGTTGTATCACTGAGGAAAGGATTGAAACTTCAAATGTACATTAGCTGATCCCATCATATGCTATAACAGCAAGTATTCAATTCTTTAAGACATTCATGATGTATTCGTGCCAAGCTTTTTTGTGCCATCACTAATCTGTGAGGTATTTATTTCCATCTACTACTCGTTGGTTTAACATGCGAGTCAAAACGTATGATAATGAAACCACTGTTGCTTGCGTCTATTGCTTTTGTTCTGAGGTGCACATTTGTTCGTAGCAGATGGCTTACATACTGTTGTCGCCGCCTATTGCCAATTCTTCTCCTCCTCCAACTTCGATATGGTATGGTTTACATTTGGTAGGAGATTAGGGACATCGATCCCTATGAGTACGGCTCTAAACGCACCTTGTTCACCCATAGTCTCATTGTAATTTGTGGCCATCGCATCGAACCCAGTCTCATTCTTCTTTGAGTCAACAGTTGTTTTTGTTTGGTCTCTGAGTCGCTCGAAGGTCGTCACTTTCCTCACCATTTAACGTAACCTCATGTGTGGTTCCTTCTTTTGCATGTAGGGAAACATCGTGGTGCTTGCGATTACACCACCAAAGGCGTGGTTCCTTCTTTTGCATGTAGGGAAACATCGTGGTGCTTGCGATTGCGATTACACCACCAAAGGCGTGGTTCCTTCTTTTGCATGTAGGGAAATATCGTGGTGCTTGCGATTACACCACCAAAGGCATGTAGGGAAACATCTCGGCATCCCACTTTACAGCACACCTGAGTCATTAGGGCAGTGACAAGTGGTACAAGTTCTTAGTTGCGGTTGCATGGGGAAGAGTTGCTTTGGTTCATCGTACGCCCTCGTTTCTCGGGTCCTACACGAAGACATAGAGACAATAATGTTATGTCCCCGAAAACTTTCTCGGCTTCTCGTGGAAACCGGCAACAGCAACAGGGAGATTCCCCGATCGAGAGACCACCAGCAGGTGTCCTACCGATCGATCAGAACTAGGGTTTCAGTTCATGCAGAGGAGGGTGCAACAGAGATTAATCTGACACTAGTTTAACTTTAAGATACAGATCCATACATGGCGTCAACTGTAGAGCCAAAGCATGACGTACTGGATAGATTCCTTTTTACAGGCAGTATCCTGCAAAACACACACACAACTTGCAGCTAAGCGACGAGAGAATCTTTGCAGCTGAATTCAAAGGTCCTCTTCATCACGAGCATAATTGTCCAACATTTCTTCTTTATCATCTTCTATTCTTTAATCAGCATATGCAGTAACAGTAAGCAAACAATCCAATGCATGCGTGGCCACGACTTCCTGATAGAAAAGCATCACTAAGGGGCTCAAATGTCATTCAATTATTGTAATAGTGATAATCTCAAAACAAAGGAGAATCATTAATGGAGACATCTGTTGTCTTTCAGCTGAGGAAGAAGAATAATACAACGCCGTTCAAGGTGGTAGAGGAGTTAAAGAAAGATAAAAGAGGCAACTCCTTATTGCCACCCATATTGTCACAAAGATGAACATGTAGCTCCAACTCTTCCACTGTCTTTCGCAGCCATGACAAGTTGATACAACTACCAGCCATGGCTCCATTAAATATTTCGGAATCACTCCATTACATGAGATCGCATCAGCTCCATACTGCAAATATTCTCCACACACGAATGTCGCTGTTTTCTGCGGAAGAGCACGTCTTCTTGTGAATAAACAAGCGGAGGAACACATGAGCACCCACCTCGGTGCATGTGAATTGTTCATTGCCCTTCTCGTGGACAAACATCTCCACCACAGTCAGTCAGCTTCATGGTTTCAGATGTGGAACATAAGATAGAAAAGCAACACACAAACGAAATTGTGAAAAGGAATCCGATCCACTTTTACCAAAATAATGGCATAATTAATGTCTATGGCTTGCATCAGATGACTAAAGCGTCGGTCAAGAGTTCAAACTTTTGCCCTAGTGGGAGAGGTCATAACCCACTCGAACAAAAGCTTTCTTGGATTGACCAGTGTAAGAATAAAAATAAATGGATTCAATCAACATAATTAGACTAATCAGATATCTTGGATTGACAAGTGGAAGAATAAAATTAAATGGATTCAATCAGCATAATTAGCGTAATCAGATATCTGGAGAAAGGTGAGGAATAAAGAATTCCAAACCCATCCATCATCTCCACCCCGCATCAGTTGAACATATCATATCAAAATATTAGTCGCAAAAACAAGAAACGGGGTTCTCGGGTGAAAGAAACATAGCTTTAATGGTCATTTAATAGGATGATAAAGCATTTGTTACTCAAAAGCTAATATGACATGCAACAACAAAACCTTCAAGGTTTGTTATTAGAAAAAACAAAAGAATAAAAGGTAGAGTATAACCAAAAAAGAAATTGATATGATCAGATCAAAAAAGCTTGAACAAGAAAGTTAGCAACTCAAGCGAAGTATTTTGACATGAAGGTATGAAAATATTTCCCATAATCTGGTACCCAAAAGGGAAGGAAAAATAAAGAAGGTAAAAAAGAAAAAAAGCTAACTGAGAGCAGTCTGAGGGGATACGATGAAGAAGAATAATTAAGTAATGAGAAACCTAGTTCTGAGTTTTCATGAAGTTGCCAAAAAGGGAGCTCCCTTCAGTCCAAGCACAGGCAGCACGGGATCCAGTTTACCTCCCGCATCATTCACTCAGCTACCAAGTTAAGACGCTTCTTGGTAATTGGATGAATGAGTCGGCAGCTAAAGAAACCCCATCCCCACCGATGAGTGGACTGAAGGAAGCTCTCTTTACCCATTCCCATCCGAACTCATGAGCCACAGTGCCCCCTCCCCACTAGAAGAAGACACTTGTAAGGGTTCATCATGTCATGCACATATTTGATCCTGAGAAGAGTCTTAACTTCCTCAAGAAGAAGAAGAAGGATGCGGCCAATACTGGGAGAGCCATGATCTTCCGACCTTGATCTTATTATTAAGCTGTTGTTGAAGAGAGACAGAAAGAGAGGGAAGAAGAAGAAGAAGAAGAAGAAGAAGAAGAAGAAGAAGAAGGGAAAACATCGGCTTTCAATAAAGAGCAAAGGCGACGAAGCCGAAGGATTGAACAAGACACAGCGAGAACTTCACTTGAACAAGCCCATGGATCTGAAGACAGGAGAGGCCCCTTAAATAGCTATATCGAAGGTCTATATCACATCACCAAACAGTAGCAAGAATTATAGTATAATATTGTCACGGTTGAAGGAACTAGGGTTTCATTATAGACAGCCCTTGCTGCTCTCTCTCTCTCTCTCTCTCTCTCTCTCTCTCTCTCTCCTCTAAGCTCCCACTTGTTTAATCCCTTTCAACCATCCTTTTGTCTGCTACATGTGCCTATTTTAACCAAGTGAAACTACATGGTTCCTTTTAAATTGAGTACATATACTGCATTGTTCTATTTAACATGCCTCACAAACATATATTAGTTTAATCTCATGATCTACAATGTTCTTCTCGCTTAATCATGATTCTGTTCGGTCAAGAAAATAAGAAAGAAGTATGACTCAACTTGTCACCCATGTCCTACCTACAAAGGTGCGACTACACATCATCAAACCAAGGTCTGAGACAATGGAGGATATGAGTCAGATGCTCATAGATTATACCAAGTCTGCATGCATATCATGCTCTTGTTTATAATTATACCTTATTTTGTTCCTTTCTAGCTAACCAGTATACAAAAAAGAAGTTATGATCCGATGAGCCTTAACAACATGACAATGATAGAAAATGACCAACAGTTATGAAGCTTACACCAACTTCCACAGAACATCACACTCTTTTTGTCTTTTTGCAATCATAAAAATACATAACATTTGCCATCTATACAGATTAGATAAAGATGATCGTGAGGAGGATTTCTTTTTCTTGAAAAAAATACTATAATTAAAATTATGTTTTATTTTATTTTCATACTTAGGCTTACAGATGAAATGACAATGGTTCGAAAAAACTTCAGTAGTAACATCTTTCGTCTTCCAAAGATACTTAAAATTAGACAACAAACAAATTTTAGCAGCAAAAATTAATCTCCACTTTTTTTTTCATTCTTTTATTATATAAAAATAGACCTTTTAATTAGCCATATTTTGATGAAATATCGACTAACGTATTCCTCCAAGAAAAAGAAAGTAGGGATCATCAATGATAACAAGGCTAATTAATTTAGATACTGGAAGTTTCACGTGCATCATGTATTAAAAGCTACTCAATATTATATCAGCTACGCTAAATCCATGTGCTCAAGTAGTGCCGCTTATGTAAATTATCAAGATGGTCTTGATTATTTTCCACATTTCCTATTCAAATGTGCTATATCTTCACCGAAAAGTTGACGAATTTCCAAAAAAAAAAAAAAAACGCTCTCTCGTTTTGTTCTGTGTTATATGTTTTAGAGTATTGCTGAAAACACTGTAATGTAATGTAAAAACATCATAATCAGATCGGTTCATCTCATGGATGGATCCATAGAAATAATAATAATAATAAAAAAGAGGTACGTGACAATATTGATGCAAAACTCACCACTTTTGTCGTAGTGCCCGGGTGGGTGTTAATCAATCGTCATTTTGATCGAGACAAAGGCTATAACCTTAAGGTCTGTGACCGCAGCAGCCCTTGCCACCAGGCGTATTACCATACCGTATTGACGTAATGACCATGATATGACGACATTCACATAGAAGGTGTAGATCATCAAGACTCGACCATGCGATTTGGCATTACGGGCACCGTACCAACATCAACATTGATAAGATCTTACGCCACTATGCTGATATAATTAATATTCACATGAAATCTATATGATGATGTACTTACTACGTAATTCTAAACGCTGCGCATGTGTATACCATCGCATCAAAATCGCGCAAAGTGATAGTGTAAGATATGTGCATGCACGTGTGAGCAGAACTCGTATAGCTTTTCCTCGGGGTTGATGAAGCTTTTGGATGCAAGGACGGAACAGACTTGACGAATCCAGGTAGCATATGTTTGACGAAATAGTAATGGCGACACGCGGTAGGACCCTGAAAGCTGTCAAAGGGACTCGGCATCAGACATTGACAACAGCTGCAGGCTCGAGCCCGCATCTCGTAAAAGATTGCGATACTCTCCTCCCATCACACATCTAAACCCTAACAGTGCACGCAGTACGTACGGCAAAGCCTGATTACTGCTTAAGAGGAAGCTGGTCCGATAGCAGCACTGTGAGCTCCACCGCTTCTTCGCGTCTCCCGATCACATCCCACCGACTTGCTCGGCACAAATCACGGGAGCTACGCCTCTTTGTTGTGTCTCTTTTAAATATTATCCATGCAATGCAAGGAGTTATGAGGACGATCTTACGACTGTGTTGTCATTTGCATGCAATTTCTTCGTGTGTTTATGAATGGAGCCTCTGTGAAAGATCTTTATGGTCATCGATCGATATTAATGGGCAGTGTCACATGGTAGAGCAGTGGCAGGTGGTCAGGGCAATGAAATCAAATAACAATGGGGTTGCTGAGTTCATGAGAGAGATTCCCTTGGCCTCCCTGCAAAGGGTCTTTTCGACCTCAAAAGCTAATGTAATGTCCTGCGCTGGTACGTACCCTACCCTCTGACCTCTCCCAAGAGATTCCCCTCGCCAGTCGCTTACTCCCCGGTCAAATCCTTTCCTCAGGCTGCTGTTTCCGAGGCCTCCTCTCTTTGGAGCAGTTGATCACAAGGAACTACAACAGTCTTATGGTTTCTTCCTCCTCGCCTCCTTGTTCTTCTTCTTGGGTCCCCACTCTTGATGTGACCCACCATCCAATACGAGCAAAGACCTTCAACCAGTCGGCGACATCAAAGATTCGTGAAATTGATTTGACAGGCGGCAATTGTAACCTAATGCATGGTCGGATGAAATGCTTTAAACATGTTCTCCATGAGCGACTCAATCCGTGTGCTTTGCCGCTCCCATTCTTCCATGTGAACACCATTTATCTATTAATCACATTCACTACATGCACGTAACATGCTTTCTTGTCTACACGTTGTGATCTTTGATGATGAACCCTAACATTACAAGGAATTTGAAGTTAGGCTCCCCTTTTGACCATGGGTCAAGCTGGATAAAGGTTTCAGGTAATTATGAATGGCTTCCTGAAGCGCACATGCCTCGGTTGCTTGGCTTAAACTTGTAAAGAAGCTTTTGAGGGTGCAAAATATGGTTGTATTACTGCATGGATCCAATTTC
>LVTN01000678.1:154249-165786 GCA_001649415.1 Musa itinerans | reverse complement strand
ACACTGACACTACGTTGGGCGGTACCACTGCTTGGCATCCTGCCAGGGGCGGTGCCACTGCCTGACACAGATTGTGCAACGACGGTGTCACTTCTTGGGGCACTGTTTGGGCCTCTCATTTGGCCCAACATAGTCCTTACATGGGCCCAACTGGCCCCTAATTGGGTTGACCCAAATCCAAACCCAATTACGTGCTAACTACGATTCCTAAGACAATTCTAAGCTTAAACAAGTCTGTAAGTCTAGTTTCTTCCGGCGAGCTTCCGGCGATCTTCCAGTGAACTTCTGACGATCTCTCGGTAATATTCCGGTGGACTCCCGGCAAGCTCTTAGACTTCACAATGATCTTATTGGTGAGTTCCGACAATCTTCTCTGGCAAGCTCTAAGACTTCTCGGTTGGTTCCTGCAGAACTTCCGACGAACGTCCGGACTTCCGATGAACTCTCGAACTCCCAACGAAATCGCGTCCTTGACTCCAAGACTTCATTTTGCTTTTTGCCTTACTATCGTAGTTAATCATGCATATGTAAAAGCATACTTCGATCTAGATAATTAATACTAAGCATTAATCATGTTGTCCGGTATGTCATTGGTCCCTTGACGCTTCGTCCGATTCTTCAGCGCATCGTCCTCTTTTGCGGCCTATTGCCCAATCGACCAATTGACTCCACAACTCCGATATCCTTGGCGCAATATCCGCTCTTCTTGGCCTGATGCCCGAATCCATGGCCCAAAGCCTTCTGTCGATACGTCAACCGATCCACTGGCTCGACGTCCAATCTTCCAACATGTTTTCCCCCGGCCGAACATGATTTTTCCTGCTTTAATTGTTTGATCCTGATCGAAGCATCATGCGTCACTTAAAACGTATATTTAAATTATAAATATTTATCAATTGGTTTCATCATTAAAATCTGAGATTCAACACATGACTCCTGAGTTACAAAGACAACATGAAAAGATGGATATTATATTCATTCTCCTACATATCCGCAAACTATTTGAGGAACAGGGAAGGACTTATCGATATGAGATATCCAAGAGTCTCTTCCGTGCTAGGATGACTAAAGAGATACCGGTTCAGAACCATGTCATAAAGATGATTGAGTGGATAAAGAAACTCACAGCTCTATGAATGGTCCTAGAGGATAACCTGTGTGGATCTTGTGCTTCAGTCCCTACTAGATTCCTTTTCACATTTTATAATAAATTTTAATATGAACAAGCTTGAGGTGACTCTCCCGGAGTTTCTCAATATGTTGAGGGAGGCAGAGAGTACTATCAAGAAAGAGAAGCCAGTTCTCTACAATGGTGAGACCAGAAAGAAAAGGAAAGTAGAAAAGTTCCTTAAGAAGGGCAAGGGAAAGGGCAGATCAGGTAAAGCAAAGGTTTTTAAGAAAGACCCGACAAAAGACAAAGGCCAGTGCTTCCAGTATAGAAAAGATGGGCATTGGAAGATGAACTACAAAGAGTACTTTACAGAGAGGGTGAAACATAAGCTTGGAGAAGCTTTAGGTATATTCATGATCAGTCTTCATTTGTCAGACTCTGATGATAACACATGGATATTAGATACCGGTAGTGCTTATCATATTTATAATTCGTTGCAGGTTCTAGCAAGACCTAGGAGACTGGCGAGAGGCGAGATGGACCTCAAGATGGGTAATGAAACAAAAGTTGTTGTAGTAGCTGTTGGCAAGGTCGCCCTACATCTGCTTGGTGGAGCTATAATTGCATTGGATGCATGTTATTTTGTTCCTTCTATTATCAAAAATATTATTTCTATTTCATGTTTAATAGTTAGTGAATATAAATTAGTTTTTTAGTACAATGGTTGTTCAATATTATTATATGATGAGATCATCACGACAGGAATATTGCATAATGGTATATTTATGTTAGACACTACTCTACATATCATGAATGTGTGTCTAAGAGGAAACGAGATGAGATGAATAGTATATACCTGTGGCATTGTAGGCTCGGTCACATTCATGAGGGAATGATTCAAAAGTTGTTAAAGGATGGATATTTAGATCCATTCGACTATGAGTCATATGTAACTTATGAGCATTGCCTTCATGAAAAACTAACAAACTCTTCATTTAGTGGAATTGGAGAAGCGCCACTAAGCTACTGGAACTCATACATAGTGATGTATGCGGACACATGTCAACTCATGTCATTGGTGGTTACTCCTACTTCATTACCTTTATTGATGATTTCTCAAGGTATAGACATGTGTACTTAATGAAGTACAAGTCCAAGGTCTTTGAGAAATTCAGAGAGTATAAGAATGAAGTGGAGAACTAAACTGGAAAGAGTATCAAGACTCTTCGATCAAATTGAGGAGGTGAGTACTTAAGTATAGAGTTTACTCAGTTCCTCAAGGACCATAAGATTCTATCCCAATAGACACCTCCTTATACACCTCAGCTCAATGGTATATCTCAAAGGAGGAATCGTATGCTGTTAGACATAGTACGGTCTATGATGAGTTTCACTGACATACCCATCTCATTCTGGGGATATGCCTTAAAGACCGCAGCTTACCTTCTGAACAGAGTTCCAACTAAGTCGGTAGTGTCTTATGGTTGATCTTATGGTTGTTAAGATTTGGGGCTACCCTACCTATGTTAAAAAATACAACCCTGATAAGTTGGAATTAAGAATGGAGCGGTGCAAGTTTGTGGGATACCCAAGGAAACTTTATTTCTATCATCTCGATGATCAAAAGGTCTTTATAGCCAAGAGAGCGGTGTTCCTTGAGAAGGAACACATTCTTGGCGGAGATAGTGGGAGCATGATAGAGTTGAGCGAGGTTGGAGAACTTAGCTCAAGCACCACTATACAACTCGAGTCTATTCAGGTACCTAACACAAAAGTTCCAACTTTATATAGATTTGATAGAGTATCTAATCCTCTTGAGAGATATGTGTGACATATTAGAAGAGATGATATTGAGGATATTGATCCTCAAACCTATGAGGAGGCTATTATGAGTATAGACTCTAGGAAATGGCAAGAAGCCATGGATTTTGAGATGAATTCCATATACTCCAACAAAGTTTGGAACTTAGTTGATGCGCCTGAGGGTATTGTACCAATTGGTTGCAAGTGGATCTTTAAGAAAAAGATCAGAGTAGATGGAAAGGTAGAGACTTATAAAGTAACGCTAGTGGCTAAGGGGTATCGTCAAAGGCAAGGTGTTGACTATGATGAAACCTTCTCACCCATAGCCATGCTAAAATCCATCCGAATTATATTGGCTATTGCAGCACACTATAATTATAAGATCTGACAGATGGACATGAAAATCGTATTCCTCAATAGCAACCTCAAGGAGAAGGTGTATATGATACAACCTGAGGGATTGTGTAGGTTGCTTAGATCCATTTATGGACTAAAGCAAGCTTCCCGAAGTTGGAACATAAGATTTGGCATGGAAAATTCCAAGAGAGGTCTCATACCGATGAGACATGGGATATTGCTTTCTAGGAGTATGTCCTCAAAGACTCTTGAAGAAGGGAGAACTTGGATAGGATACCCTATACCTTACTAATAGGGTCTATCATGTATGTCATGCTATGTACCAGGTCTGATATAGCACATACTCTGAGTGTCACGAGCAGGTATCAGGCGGATCCAGGCTTGGAGCACTGGAAAGCAGTAAAGTGTATCCTTAAGTATTTGAGAAGAATTAAGGATCTTTTACTAGTATATGGAGGTAGTAGCCTCATGGTTGAAGGTTACACGGACTCGAGTTTTCAATCCGATGTCAATGATAGCAAGTCAAATTCGGGGTATGTATACACTTGAATGGAGGAGCAGTGTGCTAGAAGAGTTCCAAGCAAGATACTACTGCTGACTCAACCATAGAGGCGGAGTTCATTGCTACAGTAGAGGCAGCAAAAGAGGGAGTCTAGATGAAGAAGTTCATCATAGATCTAGGAGTCGTGCCAAGTAGTGAGGAGCTGATTTCCTTATAGTGCAACAACAATGAACAATTGCTCAAGCGAAGGAACCTAGGTCTCATCAGAAATTTCTGAGGAGGTTCCACCTAATCAGAGAGATCGTGACCCGAGGAGATGTAGTAGTGGAAAGAGTTCCATCCGAAGATAACATCGCGGATCCATTTACAAAGCTGTTGTCTCATATTGTCTTTGAGCATCATAGGGGTCTGATAGAGATCAAATACATAAGTGGTTGACTTTATGTCAAGTGAGAGATTGCTAGTCATAGGTGTCCTGTAAGCCAAACACATGAGCGATGGCACGTGTGACTTGACATGCGGTCTTTTTGCTTATTATATTTTGACATTTATCACTTTATATTGCTTATTATATATATATATATATATATTGTGATGTCTATAGATCTGTGCAATGGGAATCGGATTGTGATAAGATCACGATAATGAAACCGATTCACCTTTAAACACAATGCCTAAATAATCTTAGTCATAGATTACTCAAAAAGGACATCGAGATAACCGAACATACTAGTGTGCTCTATACCAATCTATATGAAGGAGGCAATTGGCCATATAGCTGCTCATGTGGGGACACTAAGGCTATAGTGCAAGTGCTCAATATACATATACATATACATATACATATATATATACATATACATATACATATACATATATATATACATATACATATACATATACATATACATATACATATACATATACATATACATATATATATATAATATCACGATAATGAGACCGACTCGCCTTTAAACACAGATCTTAAATAACCCCGGTCATAGGTTACTCGAGAGAGACATTAAGATAACCAGACATACTAGTATGTTGTATACCCATCGATATGATGGATGCAATTGGTCTCATAGCTGCTCGTGTGGGGACATTAAGGATACAATACAGGTGCTCATTAGAGAATGAGTTCAATGATTGATCCACTTACGAAATGTTGAATGGTTGATGATATCTTATTGTCAAACAATGATTCCGTAGTCCTAGTGGTGTATCTAGTCCTTAGACTTGAGATACAAAGGATGTCATATATTAGTACTCCACTCTTTGATATCAAACTTATAGGTTTGGATGTCTCAGATCTAGCACAGTCGGTCATCGGGAGTGGTAGTCAACTTTACGAGAGCTATTGAGTGTCAATAGAAGATCATCCACTCTCAGTGTCATGAGAGGAATGTCCTATGTATTCTTGCTCAAACAAATCACTAGCCAGGGTCATTCGGATTGAGAGAGAGAGTTCTTCGGGAGAATATGATTAGAGCGAGACCCGAGTAGAAATTGTATGGGTCTGACAGCACCATGCTCAGTATACGGTCTTTGGGATATTAGATGGATAAGGGACTATATGTACACAGTAACTAAGGACAGATATGTCCAATAGATTAGATTCCCTTGTATCGTTTTGGGACTATGGCGTAATGGCCTAGTATGCCCGCAGTCAGATGAGTCGAGTGAATTATTATGGAAATAATAATTCATTGAGCTAGAAGGAGTTTTGACAAGTATGACCCATAGCCAACTCGATATTAGGCCTAAAGGGTCACACATATATAGTAGACATTGCGAGGAGTAGAGTCAGATGAGTCGAGTGAATTATTATGGAAATAATAATTCATTGAGCTAGAAGGAGTTTTGACAAGTATGACCCATAGCCAACTCGATATTAGGCCTAAAGGGTCACACATATATAGTAGGTATTGCGAGGAGTAGAGGTTCGGATATGAGATATCTATCAGAGCCCCTATCTTATTGGATATCCAATAAGCCCATGAATTATTGAATCATATAGATGAAATCCAATAAGAGCCCATGAGAGATTATTGGATAGAGGTCCGCTAATCTAAGAGGCTTGGGTAGTTGGATGGAGATCCAATACCCAATATGGGAGGATCCATTATTGTTAAGTTAATATGGGACCTCTATAAATATGAGGGATTCAATAGTTCATATGCTAGAGCATTTTGCTTCCTCTCCAATTCTTCTCCCCCTCTCCACCTCAGAGTAGGCCTGGAGTTTTGAGGAGCATCATCACAGCCCTACTATGTGGATCACTGCTAGAGAGGAGGGCGCTTGAGTTCCTTCACCCTCTCCTAGAGATCTGTAAGGATTCAGGGATATACGATCTCCCTATATAACATAATTTATCTCACGCGTGGTTTTTTATTTTACAGATTTTTGAACACCAATCTTTGCAGCACGACGAACATATCTTTGAGAATTGAATTTTTTTTTTTCTATTCTTCCGTTGCGCATGTGATATCGCCCCAAGATTTCCAACAAAAATCCATCCATCATGACCTTTACTTCGAATTTATTACAGTCTTTAATGTGGTAGGCTAATCAGTCAGCAACCTTACTATCCATAAAATTATTAGTGCTATCAATATCAATCAAAACTGTAACATGTTGATGTTCCAAAGTTCCTCCAACTTTTATAGTTTGCGGGTTAGAGTAGTCGGCTAAAGCAAGCATTGTATGTATGATAGGTCCAACATTGTCATCAAAATCCATACTTTCATGATCGGAGTCTATATTATTAGCTTCTAGTTCCACCTCAATTGGTTCAATTATAAGTAGTTGCCCTTGTTTATATCGGTGCTCCCTACTCTAACTTTTTCCACAGTGCCTGTACAAACCCTTCGTTGATTTTTTCTTGAGTTCTTCTCGAGTTAGTCTTCGAGTGTTCGAGTTCCGGTTGGGAATAGATGGGGCGGGTGACTTGTTGATTATATGTTTATTGTCACTTCTATTCTGACGATTTTTTCTACTAATTTTTTCCTCATGTAAATGTGCAAATGATATCGCAGTGATCATAGTGTGGGGTTGATGAGCTTTGACTTCACACCGAATATCTAGATTAAGTCATTCGATAAATGTGCCTACCGGTTGTCATTTGAACCAATTTTTAGCTTGATTTGATAATCTTTCAAACCTGCTATGATATTCCAACACTATAAAAGTCTGACGAATTTTGATGAGCTATCCATCAATATTCTCATATTTAGATGGGCCAAAACAAACAAGAAGTCCTCTCTTGAACTGCTCCTATGAACAAACTCTATGGCAAGTTTCATACCAATTATATCATTAGATTACGTCTTCGTCTAGCTGGATTGAGACTATTTCTATCTTAGATTCTTCTGGGGTCCTATGAAAGTGGAAAAAAAATTTTACCCTAGAGATTCAACTGGTCATAACCCCATCTTCCTATCCCGGAAATTTTACTTTAATGCATGGGTAGTTTGTGTCACAATCTTGGAGCCCTTTTCCTATATCTCCAGATCTATTCAACATAAAACTTGAGCCCCCCATCTTGGTAAAATTTGTTGAGGCTCTCCAATAGGCTCTTTTTAAAATCATTAAGTGTTTTTTGCGGTCGGTTCTCAATTCTGATTTTCAATGCTTCCATTGATGCTTTCACTGAGTTATTGGTAGATATTGTGCAAGACTACAAATCTGTAATCCTCAGTTCTTATTTCTGATGTCAAGTCAGGGGCATCAACATTGTCGATGCGAAGCTGCCGAGCAAGCAGAGGCTGAGGGCAGTGCTGCGATCACTGCGAGGAGGAAGAGTTACTGCCCTGTTTCTGTCGCTGCGTGGGGTGAGAGCATCGGAGGCTGGAAGGCGACTGTATCAGTATAGCTGCAATTGCTGTGACATAAGGGAGCAATCACCGAGCAACCGGGTTTGCGATGATGGCAACCTGCAACTACGGCAGAAGATGCTGAGCAAGGGGGAGGCGGCATTGAAGCGATCAAGGTTGAGAGGAGGAATCGGTGGTGTGTGCGTTCTGGGGTTGAGGCAGGACAGCGCAAGGACTTGTTGCGATTGCTGTATGTGTTAGGATCGAGAGCACTAAGAGGGGGGGGTGAATTAGTGCAGCGGAAATCTTTCAGCGATTAAAAACAAAAGCTGCGTTCGTTCGATAAAGACTATTTTGATGCAAAAGCCGATTCTAAGATCACTTATGATTAAGTGCAGTTTACGTTCAAATACAGTTTGCGTCAAAGCGCAGTTTTACGTCTAAATGCAGTTTTACGTCTAAACGCAGTTTGCGTCTAAAACGCAGTTTTACGTCTAAACGCAGTTTGCGTCTAAAACGTAGTTTTACGTCTAAACGCAGTTTACGTCTAAAACGTAGTTTTACGTTTAAACGCAGTTTACGTCTAAAACGTAGTTTTACGTCTAAACGCAGTTTACGTCTAAAACATAGTTTTGAAAAGATCTGAACTTAGAAACTCGTTCGTAAAAGCGCAGGAGACAGTTTGCAGTTATAAATAGAATCAAAACGTAAACGTAAACTGCAATGTAAAGATCATACGACAACACCGATTTGCGTTTGAATGCAGATTCAGAAAGATCAGAGTTTAGAGGCTTGTTCGTAAAAGCGTAGAGAGCAGTAGCTATGTAGGAGGTTTGCAGTAATGATAAAGTGCTCAAAGTAAAAGCAAACCAGAGATTTAGAGTGGTTCGGTCAGTCTTGACCTACTCCACTTTTGGCTTCCTCCACCGATGAGGTTGCCGACGTCAACTAGAGGCCTTCCTTCAATCGTCGGAGGCCTACTGCCCTTTTACAGTTTCACTCCTTTTGACGGGCTCAGGAGACAACCCTTACAGAACCTTTTTCTCCTCTCTTTACAACTCAAGACTTGAAGAACAGAAAGAGGAGAACTTTTGGACTTAACACAAATTTGAGCTCTTAGAATCACAGAAAAGATCTAGAATTCGGTGTGTGTCTGTGTCTTTTCAGTGCTGAATGGGTGGGGTATTTATAGGCCCCAACCCAGTTCAAATTTGGAGCTTAAAACGATCAAATCCCGGAATTCCGGGATCAGGCGGTTGTACCGCCTGACTGCGGCGGTTGCACTGCCTGGCAGAGCTCGAAGACTGAGCCCTGGGCGGTTCAACCTCCTGACAGGGGCGGTTGCACCGCCCAGCCAGAGCTCGGGAACTGAGCTCGGGCGGTGCCACCGCCTGACAGGGGCGGTTGCACCGCTGGCCAAAAATCTGGGTCCAAAGGGTCTTCTATCCAAATTTCTATGTAGTTCTTTCAGGGGCCCAATTGCCCCAAGATTAAGTTAATGGGATCACCTCCCATTTCTAACTTAATCAATCGTGCTAACTACGATATTTCTTAAGGCATTTACTGCAGCTTGCTTCGGTGCGTCAATCGCTTCTTCCGGCGAGCTTCCGGCGATCTTCCGGTGAACATCCGACGAACCTTCGGCGATGCTCCTGCGGACTTCCGGCAAACTCCTGGACTTGCGACGATCCACTTGGCGAGTTCCGACGAGCTTCTTTGGCAAGCTCCTGGACTTCTCGGATTTGTTCCCGCAGAACCTCCGACGTCCGTCCGGACTTCCGTCGAACTCTCGAACTCCCAATGTGATCATAGTCTTGACTCCGACGTAACTCTTGCTGCATGTCTTACTTTCATCGTAGTTAATCCTGCACACTTAAAACAAAACTTCAATCGAGACAATTAGTCCTAAGCAATTAACCAAGTTGTCCGGCATGTCATTGGTCCCTCGACGCTTTGTCCGATTCTTCGGCGCATCGTCCTCTCGTGCGGCCTATTGCCTAATCGGCCAGTTGACTCCGCAACTCCGATATCCTTGGCGCAATATCCGCTCTTCTTGGCCCGATGCCCGAATCCACGGCCCGAAACCTTCTGTCGATACGTCGACCGATCCACCGGCCCGACGTCCAATCTTCTGACATGTTCCTCCGGCACAACATGATTCTTCCTGCTTTAATTGTCTCATCCTGATCGAAGCATCCTGCGTCACTCAAAACGCAGATTAAAACATAAACATATATCAAGTGGTTTCATCATCAAAATACGAGATTCAACAGTATGCACTGCTAGAGGGCGACTGTGGTGGAACGATGGGGGTTGGTCACTGGCCGAGAGCAGTCGCGAGGGGAAGGCAGCGTTGAAGCGGTCGGGGTTGAGAAGAGGAATCCATGGTGCGTGTGCTACTGGGGTTGAGGTAGGGCGGCACAAGGACTTGCTGTAGTTGCTGCGTGTGCTGTTGGAGGACGACTACGGTAGAACGAGGGGGGTTGGTCGTTGGCTAGGAGTAGCGAAGACAGTGGTAGAAGATGAAAGGTTGCCTTGTTTTGGTCATCGCAAGGAGGGAAGGTCGAGCGACTATGGCTGCGACCCAAGGGGAGACGAGGCGATGATGGACTCTAGTCGAGAAGCAGGGTTGCGACGGAATGGGACGCTAGCAGCGTCATCTCCGACGAAGGCTCAGAAGGATGACTACGGTGGAAGGTGGGATGAGGCGTCTTTTTCTCGGTCGAGTGGGATGGAGCATGAGTGGCTGTAGTGCAACGAGGGGGGGGTGGGTTGCTGGCTAGGAAACAGTGGCGGTGGTGGTCGTTGGCCAGAGAGCGGCGAGGTGGTGGGGCTGGCTGGAAGCAGGGGAAGTAGGTGCCCTTTCGACCAGTGGCGGTGGTGGTAGAGAGGGGAAACAGGGGTTCTCGGTAGAGAGGGGAAACATGGGTTCTCGATCGTGCATGGCTACGACCTTTTTTTTTAGATGATGATAACTGCAACGAGGACCTGAGGATCATTGCTTTGATACCAAATGATAAAACCCTATGGTTTTATCGTAGAAGAAAAAAGAAAAAATGGATGATCACTTCGAGGGGATCGACATCATGGGGTTAGTTAAAAGACTGAATAATATTTCATTATTTGTTGAAAAGAAATTGTTACATCACTATTTATAGAGTTCTACCTAGAATCCACCATACTCTTAATAATAAATAAATATTAAATAAATATTTATCTGATTTTAATATATTACAGAGGCCATCCAAAAGAATAAAACTGTACAGAGTCCACTCAAAACCTATAAAAGAATCACTAAATGCTAATGTACGCATGATCTCCCTACACTTAATAACTTCATAATGATGTGACTAATTCGGATGTCAGCCACCACTCTCTTGTGCTCCTGAATGATGAGGAGTGACGATGAACATCACAACGACGGTTGGAGATGGGAGAGAGTGAGTTTCCATCAGCAGCAGCCGAAGGCATGTCGTGATTATGGGAGCAATTTGTAGTGGAACAAAGCAATGGCTTCGATTTCTTCCAGTTTTCAGGCTTCAAGACCTTCGTCCTCCCGAGTGACATGTTAAATGGCGTACGAAGAATTGGGAGCAGTCGCCACCATGACCTCTCCTCACGGGAATATGCTTTCAGAGAACCAATGCTCCGAGTGCGCATGATCACCACCACCATTTTTTATGCTGATATATGAATTTTGTTGAAATTTGATTCATAGTTATCAAAGTAGTTATCATGATCTAGTAGTTATATGGTGATTTTAATAACTACCTCAATCATGATCTAATAGTTATAGGATGGTTTCAATAACTACCTCAATCATAATCTAGTAGTTATAGGGTGATTATCAATAGATCCTATAAATAGGACCATAATTCATGAAGCAAGGTATGTAGAGAGTATGTGCACTTGGAAATATCTTGTAAGTGTTCTTGTCAATCCTCCT
>LVTN01000678.1:118700-146538 GCA_001649415.1 Musa itinerans | reverse complement strand
AGGGTGATTTCAATAACTACCTCAATCATGATTTAGTAGTTATAGGGTGGTTTCAATAACTAACTCAATCATGATCTAGTAGTTATAGGGTAGTTTCAATAACTACCTCAATCATAATCTAGTAGTTATATGGTGGTTATCAATAGGTCTTATAAATAGGACCATAATTCATGAAGCAAAGTATGTAGAGAGTGTGTGCACTTAGAAATATCTTGGAAGTGTTCTTGTCAATTCTCCTATTTTTAATATTATAATAATATTCTATTTTTTTCCTTGCTCCTCCATCCCCAATAAATTGAAGTCAACAGATAACATAGGAGACGCTATGGTCATCTTCGTAATGATGCACTTCAAAGAGAGTCAACCATTATGGTCAGTGGCGTAAAAGTGCTAAATACTATGCAATAAATTGCATCAAACATGGAGCGTGCTCCATACTTGCTAGGATCTCCTAAGGCTGTTTGGGTTTCTTTTATGTTGTGTGCATACATGGAGAACATAAAAAATTTCTTCCACGAGCAACCCTTATTCTGAATTGTATGCAAGTTTTATGCAAGATGATGAAGCTAACACAGGTTTCCTTATCGGTGTTGGATTCTCTTTTTATACTGTTTGGATTCCTCTCATGTTGCTGCTGAGCCTATGGTTTTCTGGTCTTTTAATTTATTTTCTATTTCTTCCATCCTCATCTCTCTTTCTTGTATCACCTCAACTTTTGGAATGAATCGGACTCCTGGCTTTTGTTTTTCTAAAAGAAAAAGAGAGAGAATATAATTTAACCACAATATCACCCTCAAGTAACTCGTGCAACACATCATGTGGATCTTATTTCGAGATGTAGTGCTTATTTGCAGAGCCTCGCTAGGCCTCAAGGAAGTGTTATTAGCTGCCATTTTCCACAGAAGAAAAGGTGTGACCAACCTTTCACCAAAAGAGAACTACGAGTTGCGTAAGGAATTTAATTCCTTGTAATAAAAAAGCAATGCATCACAAGATCTTCATGGATACGATCTCATTTTTCTCTTTAAAAGCTTAATGGTTGATTGTGACCATCATTTCAAGAACGGCATTGCCGACTATCATCTCAAAGTCTGTATAATAGCTCGCGGGTTTTCAAGAACGGCTTTCATTTCAAGATAAACTTGGAAGCACCAGCACATAAACAATGGAGAGCGAGCGAGAGAGAGAGAGAGAGAGAGAATAGACTTGTGTAAAGAAGTTTGCAAAATGCATAATAATCTTGTGACTTCAATTACTCCAGCAAAACTGGAAGCTCCATCACATGAACAACGTACACGAGTTGAGCTGAGGGATAATGTAATGTTTCCAAACTATGTAGGAAGCTGAAATTGATGCTTGTATCGAATGTTCAGAGATATATATTACGGAAATCTGCGAGTACGTATAGCTGTTTCCATACGAATCAGAGGATTATTTACCAGAGAAATAATTTCTTTAGCTTGTCTGATTTAAATAGATTGATCGAAGCATGATTGTCCCATAGTGCCTTGAGCAACATGAGGATGCCTAGAAAACACAGGGCAGTGGCGTTAGATGGGTCTATATCAGCATATAAGCATTTTATCTTTACGGACAGCTTCATCACTGCCACAAGTTCTTCTGCACTGAAGTTTCGGCTCACAAGTGCAAGTCCCTTCCCACATATGTCGACTTCGCCTTCCTTCTTTTCTGAAGTAGCAGACTTCTCTTTCTATCTTTCACTTCTAATGGATATCTACTCATCACCAATAATTGAACTTGCTCGACAAGCTGCCTTCCTCCCTTTTAAGAACCACCAGCCATTTCGCGTAAACCACCACTGAAGAAGGCATCACCGTAAGGGAGCAGATGGAGTGTGATTTGCCTCCGAAGACTGGCACAAGCTTCTGGAGGACAAGTTTCCATGGTGTCAATGCACTCTCAGGTCCCATGCTTTCCTTCTCAGCACTTGCATTTATTTGATGTTGTATGTTGGATGTGCTCTAGTTACATCAAAGAGTTGCGTTTCGCAGGATTCGGAATGCTGTCGATTCCCTATGCTGTGTCTCAAGGGGGTTGGTTGAGCATGATACTTCTTTTGACTATCGCAGTCGTCTGCTGCTACACAGGGATACTGCTGCAACGTTGCATGGATTCGAACTCACTGGTTAAGACTTATCCCGACATAGGTGAAATAGCCTTGGGGCACAAGGGAAGGATCCTTGTGTCCGTGTTCCTGTATCTGGAGCTGTATCTTGTGGCAACCGAGTTCCTGATACTAGAAGGTGACAACATGGAGAAGCTGTTCCCACGTAAAAGTTTCGTGATTGCTGGACTCGAGATTGGAGGTAAACAAGCGTTCATTCTCCTTGGAGCCTTAGTGATTTTGCCCACGACATGGCTGCGGAGCTTAGATCTACTGTCTTATGTGTCACTTGGTGGAGTGTTGGCTTCCCTCGTCGTGGTAGCCTCTGTTCTTTGGGCTGGAGCAGTCGATGGCGTAGGATTCCACGAGAGAGGAGTTCTTCTAAACTGGACTGGAATTCCTACTGCTGTCAGCCTTTACGCCTTCTGTTATAGTGGTCATGCCATTTTCCCCACCATATACGTTCCCATGAAAGACAGAAGGATGTTCCCCATGGTAATTAAGCTGATGCCATTAATAATATTTCTTCCCTCTTGCCCATATATCACTGCGGGTGTCATAGTTTTGGCTACCCTTTGTTCCATGCTGCAGGTATTACTCATCACCTTTACACTCTGCACTCTCAACTACAGCTTAATGGCAACAGTGGGCTACCTGATGTACGGTGAAAACTTGAAGTCTCAGATCACACTAAACCTTCAAGCTGGGAAACTGAGCTCAAAGATAGCAATCTGCACGACTCTCATCACTCCGTTCGTGAAGTATGCTTTGCTGGTGACACCCATCGCTTGTGCCATCGAAGACTGGCTGCACGTATCCAAGCATCGGTTGATTAGCCTCGTCATCAGAACTGGTATTGTGATCACCACAGTGGCTGTGGCGTTAAGTGTTCCATTTTTTGGATACATCGTAGCGCTCACAGGTTCATTCCTGAGCAACACAGTAAAGATGGTGCTGCCCTGTGTGTGTTACCTTAAAATCTTCAAGAACTCCAGGAAATGGAGTTATGAACTACTGTGCATAGTAGCAATTATTGTGGCTGGCTCTGTGGTTGCAGTTACAGGCACTTATGCTTCGCTGAAGCAGATCATACAGCATCTGTGAACACAGACATTATAAGTAGTATGTTTCTTAGGTTGCTTTTCTCCAGCTGAACAACATAGTTATATATGACACATGTGTAACCAACCATGTAATTATATATTTATATATGATTATGGTAGTTTGCATGAATCGGCTCCATTGTCATTTTTGAAAATGATTATAGATAATATAAGTCATTCATTTAAGTAAAATTTACTAGGGTTTTATGTTGTAGAATTGATAAGGTTGAGTCTTAGATAACTTAGAATTAGGCTTTTCATATACGTCGAACTCTTTATCTTCTTTGCGTTGGGTTTCTGGAATTAGTCTTCAGATTGGAATGATGAAGAGACCAGGAATGCAAGTGTTTGTCTTACTCGCCTGCCATCGACATGGCTGCCGAGTACGGGGATGCTTAGTCTCTCTCAGCAGGTGGGAGTGTTGGCTTCCGTGGTAGTGCGCGCGTTTGGCTGCTACAGGTGCTGTTGGAAGCCATGAGGAGGCTGACCCCTATACGTGAGTGGATCGCCTGCTGCTTTGAATCAGTCAACCAGTTATTATATATTTTTTCTCTCTTCTTATAAATCGGTACCGTGAATCCGATGACAATATGCTCATAAATCAAATAATTTTTTTTGAATAACATTAAATAGTATATATCGTAAATTTAAATCTATTTTTATTTAATTTAGATTTTTATATTAAATTTTTTAATATAATAAATATAATAATAATTTTTATGCTTAAAGAGAGTTTTCGTTTATTTTCTTCGACCATCGATTGATGTCATAAATATCATAGAAAAAATTACATGAGATAAATTTATACAAAAACTTGTTTACAAGTTTATTCAGCAGTCAGCACCATCATCTCTCTAAATATGTGTAAATTTCACATCTCTCTATCAATATTTCACCCCAATTATCTCTTAGACATATAAAGATCAAACCCTGAAATAACTTTTCAGATCTTTCAATGCTAATCAATTTTCTAATTACACTCAAAGTTTAATTTAATATTCTAATAATAAAGAAATTGGCCTTTTATATATAGGTTTAACTTCAATTAGTTCTCAATGCAAACTTATCCTGGTCTTTTCTTAATCTTTGTCCATTATTAAGTCCAATTTATAAGTAATATATCCATCGAACTACGCCCTCCATTCGGGGCTTGGAGGCTGTTCGACGAAATGGTCCCAGAGGTGCGTCGTCACCTGGAATTCGATGCTTGTCTGCCTGCTACGCACTATCGAGTAACCCTGCAGAAAAATTAGGTCGAATGAAGAGGAGGGGGGGGGGATCATTGACAAAATGCCTCAAAGAAGCACTGTTTCTCGGAACACAATGATTGCTGGATGAGCAGAATGCGGAACGTGATGGACAAATCAAGTTGCTCGCGGACATGTCGATTGGTGTCGAGAGGCCGGACCAGCAAACTCTTGTCTTTGTTGCTCGGTGCTTATGCTGGTCTCGCAATGCTCGTATGAACCCTGAGTTCATCGGCTAATTACAAAGACGATTATTGAATTGCTGAATGCCAATGCCATCCTCGACGACATGGAAAGGCAAAGGGATGTCATCGCTTGGGAGTACAGGGATGCAATGGAAGTGATAAAGAACATGACCACTAGACCCGATAAAGATTTAGGAGTTTAAACTCAATATATAGGGTGATTTCAATAACTACCTCAATCATGATTTAGTAGTTATAGGGTGGTTTCAATAACTAACTCAATCATGATCTAGTAGTTATAGGGTAGTTTCAATAACTACCTCAATCATAATCTAGTAGTTATATGGTGGTTATCAATAGGTCTTATAAATAGGACCATAATTCATGAAGCAAAGTATGTAGAGAGTGTGTGCACTTAGAAATATCTTGGAAGTGTTCTTGTCAATTCTCCTATTTTTAATATTATAATAATATTCTATTTTTTTCCTTGCTCCTCCATCCCCAATAAATTGAAGTCAACAGATAACATAGGAGACGCTATGGTCATCTTCGTAATGATGCACTTCAAAGAGAGTCAACCATTATGGTCAGTGGCGTAAAAGTGCTAAATACTATGCAATAAATTGCATCAAACATGGAGCGTGCTCCATACTTGCTAGGATCTCCTAAGGCTGTTTGGGTTTCTTTTATGTTGTGTGCATACATGGAGAACATAAAAAATTTCTTCCACGAGCAACCCTTATTCTGAATTGTATGCAAGTTTTATGCAAGATGATGAAGCTAACACAGGTTTCCTTATCGGTGTTGGATTCTCTTTTTATACTGTTTGGATTCCTCTCATGTTGCTGCTGAGCCTATGGTTTTCTGGTCTTTTAATTTATTTTCTATTTCTTCCATCCTCATCTCTCTTTCTTGTATCACCTCAACTTTTGGAATGAATCGGACTCCTGGCTTTTGTTTTTCTAAAAGAAAAAGAGAGAGAATATAATTTAACCACAATATCACCCTCAAGTAACTCGTGCAACACATCATGTGGATCTTATTTCGAGATGTAGTGCTTATTTGCAGAGCCTCGCTAGGCCTCAAGGAAGTGTTATTAGCTGCCATTTTCCACAGAAGAAAAGGTGTGACCAACCTTTCACCAAAAGAGAACTACGAGTTGCGTAAGGAATTTAATTCCTTGTAATAAAAAAGCAATGCATCACAAGATCTTCATGGATACGATCTCATTTTTCTCTTTAAAAGCTTAATGGTTGATTGTGACCATCATTTCAAGAACGGCATTGCCGACTATCATCTCAAAGTCTGTATAATAGCTCGCGGGTTTTCAAGAACGGCTTTCATTTCAAGATAAACTTGGAAGCACCAGCACATAAACAATGGAGAGCGAGCGAGAGAGAGAGAGAGAGAGAGAATAGACTTGTGTAAAGAAGTTTGCAAAATGCATAATAATCTTGTGACTTCAATTACTCCAGCAAAACTGGAAGCTCCATCACATGAACAACGTACACGAGTTGAGCTGAGGGATAATGTAATGTTTCCAAACTATGTAGGAAGCTGAAATTGATGCTTGTATCGAATGTTCAGAGATATATATTACGGAAATCTGCGAGTACGTATAGCTGTTTCCATACGAATCAGAGGATTATTTACCAGAGAAATAATTTCTTTAGCTTGTCTGATTTAAATAGATTGATCGAAGCATGATTGTCCCATAGTGCCTTGAGCAACATGAGGATGCCTAGAAAACACAGGGCAGTGGCGTTAGATGGGTCTATATCAGCATATAAGCATTTTATCTTTACGGACAGCTTCATCACTGCCACAAGTTCTTCTGCACTGAAGTTTCGGCTCACAAGTGCAAGTCCCTTCCCACATATGTCGACTTCGCCTTCCTTCTTTTCTGAAGTAGCAGACTTCTCTTTCTATCTTTCACTTCTAATGGATATCTACTCATCACCAATAATTGAACTTGCTCGACAAGCTGCCTTCCTCCCTTTTAAGAACCACCAGCCATTTCGCGTAAACCACCACTGAAGAAGGCATCACCGTAAGGGAGCAGATGGAGTGTGATTTGCCTCCGAAGACTGGCACAAGCTTCTGGAGGACAAGTTTCCATGGTGTCAATGCACTCTCAGGTCCCATGCTTTCCTTCTCAGCACTTGCATTTATTTGATGTTGTATGTTGGATGTGCTCTAGTTACATCAAAGAGTTGCGTTTCGCAGGATTCGGAATGCTGTCGATTCCCTATGCTGTGTCTCAAGGGGGTTGGTTGAGCATGATACTTCTTTTGACTATCGCAGTCGTCTGCTGCTACACAGGGATACTGCTGCAACGTTGCATGGATTCGAACTCACTGGTTAAGACTTATCCCGACATAGGTGAAATAGCCTTGGGGCACAAGGGAAGGATCCTTGTGTCCGTGTTCCTGTATCTGGAGCTGTATCTTGTGGCAACCGAGTTCCTGATACTAGAAGGTGACAACATGGAGAAGCTGTTCCCACGTAAAAGTTTCGTGATTGCTGGACTCGAGATTGGAGGTAAACAAGCGTTCATTCTCCTTGGAGCCTTAGTGATTTTGCCCACGACATGGCTGCGGAGCTTAGATCTACTGTCTTATGTGTCACTTGGTGGAGTGTTGGCTTCCCTCGTCGTGGTAGCCTCTGTTCTTTGGGCTGGAGCAGTCGATGGCGTAGGATTCCACGAGAGAGGAGTTCTTCTAAACTGGACTGGAATTCCTACTGCTGTCAGCCTTTACGCCTTCTGTTATAGTGGTCATGCCATTTTCCCCACCATATACGTTCCCATGAAAGACAGAAGGATGTTCCCCATGGTAATTAAGCTGATGCCATTAATAATATTTCTTCCCTCTTGCCCATATATCACTGCGGGTGTCATAGTTTTGGCTACCCTTTGTTCCATGCTGCAGGTATTACTCATCACCTTTACACTCTGCACTCTCAACTACAGCTTAATGGCAACAGTGGGCTACCTGATGTACGGTGAAAACTTGAAGTCTCAGATCACACTAAACCTTCAAGCTGGGAAACTGAGCTCAAAGATAGCAATCTGCACGACTCTCATCACTCCGTTCGTGAAGTATGCTTTGCTGGTGACACCCATCGCTTGTGCCATCGAAGACTGGCTGCACGTATCCAAGCATCGGTTGATTAGCCTCGTCATCAGAACTGGTATTGTGATCACCACAGTGGCTGTGGCGTTAAGTGTTCCATTTTTTGGATACATCGTAGCGCTCACAGGTTCATTCCTGAGCAGCACAGCAACGATGGTGCTGCCCTGTGTGTGTTACCTTAAAATCTTCAAGAACTCCAGGAAATGGAGTTATGAACTACTGTGCATAGTAGCAATTATTGTGGCTGGCTCTGTGGTTGCAGTTACAGGCACTTATGCTTCGCTGAAGCAGATCATACAGCATCTGTGAACACAGACATTATAAGTAGTATGTTTCTTAGGTTGCTTTTCTCCAGCTGAACAACATAGTTATATATGACACATGTGTAACCAACCATGTAATTATATATTTATATATGATTATGGTAGTTTGCATGAATCGGCTCCATTGTCATTTTTGAAAATGATTATAGATAATATAAGTCATTCATTTAAGTAAAATTTACTAGGGTTTTATGTTGTAGAATTGATAAGGTTGAGTCTTAGATAACTTAGAATTAGGCTTTTCATATACGTCGAACTCTTTATCTTCTTTGCGTTGGGTTTCTGGAATTAGTCTTCAGATTGGAATGATGAAGAGACCAGGAATGCAAGTGTTTGTCTTACTCGCCTGCCATCGACATGGCTGCCGAGTACGGGGATGCTTAGTCTCTCTCAGCAGGTGGGAGTGTTGGCTTCCGTGGTAGTGCGCGCGTTTGGCTGCTACAGGTGCTGTTGGAAGCCATGAGGAGGCTGACCCCTATACGTGAGTGGATCGCCTGCTGCTTTGAATCAGTCAACCAGTTATTATATATTTTTTCTCTCTTCTTATAAATCGGTACCGTGAATCCGATGACAATATGCTCATAAATCAAATAATTTTTTTTGAATAACATTAAATAATATATATCTTAAATTTAAATCTATTTTTATTTAATTTAGATTTTTATATTAAATTTTTTAATATAATAAATATAATAATAATTTTTATGCTTAAAGAGAGTTTTCGTTTATTTTCTTCGACCATCGATTGATGTCATAAATATCATAGAAAAAATTACATGAGATAAATTTATACAAAAACTTGTTTACAAGTTTATTCAGCAGTCAGCACCATCATCTCTCTAAATATGTGTAAATTTCACATCTCTCTATCAATATTTCACCCCAATTATCTCTTAGACATATAAAGATCAAACCCTGAAATAACTTTTCAGATCTTTCAATGCTAATCAATTTTCTAATTACACTCAAAGTTTAATTTAATATTCTAATAATAAAGAAATTGGCCTTTTATATATAGGTTTAACTTCAATTAGTTCTCAATGCAAACTTATCCTGGTCTTTTCTTAATCTTTGTCCATTATTAAGTCCAATTTATAAGTAATATATTCATCGAACTACGCCCTCCATTCGGGGCTTGGAGGCTGTTCGACGAAATGGTCCCAGAGGTGCGTCGTCACCTGGAATTCGATGCTTGTCTGCCTGCTACGCACTATCGAGTAACCCTGCAGAAAAATTAGGTCGGAGGAAGAGGAGGGGGGGGGGGAATCATTGACAAAATGCCTCAAAGAAGCACTGTTTCTCGGAACACAATGATTGCTGGATGAGCAGAATGCGGAACGTGATGGACAAATCAAGTTGCTCGCGGACATGTCGATTGGTGTCGAGAGGCCGGACCAGCAAACTCTTGTCTTTGTTGCTCGGTGCTTATGCTGGTCTCGCAATGCTCGTATGAACCCTGAGTTCATCGGCTAATTACAAAGACGATTATTGAATTGCTGAATGCCAATGCCATCCTCGACGACATGGAAAGGCAAAGGGATGTCATCGCTTGGGAGTACAGGGATGCAATGGAAGTGATAAAGAACATGACCACTAGACCCGATAAAGATTTAGGAGTTTAAACTCAATATATACCATTAGATTCTTTCAATCTTACTAGTGTAAGACTATTTTGTTAGTCTTTCTTTTCGATCTCTCCTCACAAGCGTATACTGTTGGTGTTGGTACGAGGACTCTTATAGTTGCATATTTCCACAACCATAAGTGTAATTAGTAGAGGAGAGACATCGAGGCAAATTTTATTGGATGGAGATTCTAAATTCTGTCCACTTTGATCAGCTCTTCTTGGAAATTTGGCCGGAAGACATATTATTGCCGACTTTTTGGCAAAAATCTAAGAACAACAAACAAAATGAATTTAATCATGAGAGATACAAGGATGAACAGCAAAAAGAACTTTCTATTCTTTTTCACTAAGAAACAAATGGAGTCGAATCGATCTCCACATCCCTCCTTTTGGTTGTTGGTCTCTACGATTTGTTTGTTGACTTCCCGTCGACATTGGTTGTCTGTCTCCACCATCGGTGTGTTTTGTGAATTGACTGTGATGCTGCCATTTCAATACTACACAGTATTCATTACTAGTCGTCTTTGACCATTCTCTAAGTTTCAGTGGCAGAAGCATGCCATCAATGATCGGACGGTAGGGGCTCTTTCCGCTCATTGGCACCGGTAACACCCACTGACATCAATATATGTGACATAAATTCTCTCTGGTTTCATTTACTCTATGAACCATGCATTGATGATAGATGCCTCCCGTCAGCGTGTGCTCCATGCATCTCTAAATACGCACCACATGTCAGGATTGTCATCTACGGACGACTGTGATGTGACAGAGAGAGAGAGGCATGGTGAGTGAAATGGATTCTCACAAACCAATCCTATCATTCGATCGGTTGTCAAGCTAAAGGTGATTAGTTCTATGCAGCTTCATAATCATTATATCAGATCGGATCATGCGAGCCACATCTCAATATCTTTATAGGTTTGTACTGTTCACGTCTAAAAGATTACTCCCCATTTGTTTTCTTTTTGTTGGATCTCGATATCTCTGATCCCAAAAAAGAATCGAAAGTGTTTTTGGATGAAGCTGTACAGGATGGAAGAGTATTTTAATGCACCACATAAAAGCACGGTCGTTTCATGTTTTACTTTTATGTCCAACCATGTGATGGACAGCTTTGTGGATGGGCGTAGTGCTGTGGAAGCCGGTTGGATCTTCCCTGACCTCAGATTCCATTGGTTGGATTCAGATCGAACGTTACCTACTGGTTTAGACCACAGAGATGGGAGAGACACAGTAGCTCAAATAGAAGCACAGGCCAGTGACTGATAGGAGTTTTTCCAGCTGGCTACCGGGAAGTGGAGTTACATGGAAGGTAGTGATGCTTCGTCTACCTCCATGCTACCGATGCGTTCTCCTCACTGGCACTTGGTTTCTCGGCCTGCAGTAGCCAGTGTACCCGGTGACAGTAGCGTGCCACCGTGGAGTGGCAGTGTGCTGGGCCTATTGGCCTCCCTGTGGTCTTCTTCTTCCTTGGAGGAGCTGAAGTTAAGCTTGACATGGAAGCAGGCCGCGGATGCGTGGGTGCAGGTCAGGGCCAACGTGGTGGCGCCGGTGCTTCAGCTGGCGGTGGCGCTGTGCATGCTCATGTCGGTGATGCTCGTCTCGGAGAAGATCTTGATGGGCGCTACCAGCCTCTTCGCCAAGGTGTTCCGGTGGAGGCCGCAGAGGAGGTACAAGTACCATCCCCTGGGGGAGGACATGGAGGTGGGTTATCCCATGGTGCTTGTGCAACTCCCCATGTACAATGAGAAGCAGGTGAGGCCTTTCCTTCTTTCCCTTACTCTTCTGCGCAGCATTCTCCAATAATAGCTTAGTTTCTTTGGTTATTGCTTTCTTTGCCCCTTTCCCCTGTCTGCCCCATCCTGTTCGTCTTCTCTCAAATCTCTTTTATCTTACAGGTTTACAAGCTTTCTATTGGGGCTGCCTGCGGGCTCTTGTGGCCATCGGATCGCATCATCATCCAAGTGCTGGACGATTCTACAGATCCAGAGATCAAGGTAATTGTTGCCTTTCTTATTTATGAGGTCTCCATTCTTCTTCTATTTCTGCGCATGAGTTGTACGCAGTAATTTCCCAAAGATGCAGTCAATTTTTGGCTGCTTCCTAAATTTTAAGTTTGTCTTCCGAATCACGTGAAGACCTTTGGCCTTTAGTTCCTCAATAAGACTCTTTTAAGGTTTGGGCCAGTGGGTCTCTCTGGCTCTGTGCTTAGAATCGTTTTAAAAGGCTCCTGTTTGAATCATAATCGTGCCCTGTTATCAGATGAGCTATTTCTTGGGGTAGTATGTCATTATCCACCATCAAAGAGCAACTCATTGGTATTTTATTTTTCGGACAACATGCTATGAGCTAGCAGCCTCCAGAATCTGACATTACAAATATCATTAGCCCCTTCTTCCTTTAGCATTCATTATCCAGGTGAATAATGAGAGCATTGCCTCCTTATCGACATGTGTTGGAACCTTGCATTTGATGTTCAAATCAGAGTTCGGTATATGACTTGGGGATTTTTTCACAGCATCTCACTCTTTAGGTTCATGTTTCTTCCACAATGATAATTCATACTGTCAGATGTGGGATTTATCTTAATAATTTGGTGTAGTCCCACTGTAAATGACAAAACCAAAAATAAGGGACTCTGAATCCTTAATCCCAATCTAAAGACTGTGTAGTGCTGCATAATATGTGAGTGCTGTGCTGTTTATTATTTTTTAGAATTTTTCTCATACTTATGACACATTCATTAATGACCTCCTAAGTGCAATGCAACAATACAATGAGTTTCATGATATACAATAAAGTTTCATCTACCAAGTAAATGTCAAATGTTACAATTGCTATTTTTTTCTCTATGTGTTGGGAGATGCATTAACTAGATAAGCTAGTTTCAGACATATTGGATGACCTTTACAAAGTGACTATGTATTTGTCAAGTTTAATGATTCACATTATGATTTGGACCTATGAAGAACCATGAGGCTTTATATACTGCTTCTATTCGAGAACAAAAAAATAACAGATCTTCTTGTTCCATTCTGCAATTCCTAAGTTAGCTATATATTGTCTGGGTACTGTTGTATACTGAATATAAGTTGGTAATGTGGACAAAGGTCGCTCATACTATCATTTGAATTCTAATTTGAGAACGGATCATATTGACAAAAAGTAGTATCTCACTAGATCAGTTTGTGATCTACTGTTCATCTCTTTCTTTAACTGGCTTCTTTGGAGGCTCAGACTCACCAATTTAATATGTGTCTTGTTGTTTTCAAGCTATAGAATTTAGTAGAGCTAGAGTGCAAGACATGGAAAGGCAAAGGGTTCAACATAAAGTATGAGATAAGGGACAACAGACATGGATATAAAGCAGGTGCTTTGAAAGAAGGGATGAAGCACAGTTATGTGGGTCACTGTGACTTCGTTGCCATCTTTGATGCTGATTTTCAACCTGAAGCAGATTTCTTGATGCAAACGGTTCCTTTTCTCATTCACAATCCAGATATTTGTCTGGTACAAACACGATGGAAATTTGGTATGTAAAAAATTTTGGTCACTTCATTCTATAGAAAGAATAAGATTACAAGATATATGAGGAAATATATAACCTGATATTTACAGCTAGAAGAGTCAATGTTTAATTGCTTATTCTTTGAAGGCTTTCGTGGTTGACATACTTGAAGTTATAGTGGTACGAGTCATTTGGGGTTAAGTTTTGACCACCATAATTGACATTCATATATGCCTTCTCGATGTTTCATATTATATGAATGTTGTTATTTTGTGATCTTGATGTTGTAAGTCAGATATGTGGAACGGGCCATATAAAAGCATGTCAAATAATGATGTACTTTATGTTAAAGAAGATGAAGGGCCAATCACAGGGAACCGGTGCATGAACATAATCATTCTGATTTTGTGGCCTGTATTGATTGGGTTACTAGGATTCTAGTCCTTGCACTACTTAGATGACTAATATCTATTGTTATAACCACATATCTAGCTTCATATTATTGAGGTCACTCTTTAAATTAAAATTCAATTACCTTGGAATTGGCTTTCCATTTCAGGGTGAATTCAGTCTTCTTTTTCCTTCAGTAGTATCTTTTTGGTTGATTAAATTTATACAATTAAATATTGCAAGTTTAATTCACAGAATAATGCAATGATCTTGTAGTGAACTCCAATGAGTGTATGATGACAAGAATACAGGAGATGTCAATGGACTACCATTTTAAGGTTGAACAAGAATCAGGTTCAACAATGCACTCCTTCTTTGGCTTCAATGGTAAGTAATCATCTAAGATTTCTGAATTTCCTTTGGCGTATATGAAAAATGTTTTTCCATTTACCAGTGTAAACCATAATAAATTTCTCAACAATCATCATCAAATGCACCTTGTTGAACTAAATACGATCACCGATGAACTAAAAGTGCAATGGCTACGAGACCTAATGAATTTGAGCAGGCAACTTTCTTCTTTCATGGATATCTAAACGTATCAAAGTCAAAAAAATCCATCCTGTACCTATAAAAGTATTTCCTAAATTCATGCTTATTTAGAGATGGTCAAGTTCATTTTTGACATAATTTAACATTTATATCTTGGGAAATATTGCACTTATATATGACCCATACTTGCAACAATGTGCCACACGTTGCCGTACTCTACCTATTTATTTTCATTTTTCCTGCTTTTATTTTTCTCTCTAATTTTTGGCCTAGTTAAAATATAAGAGATTGTCTCTTCTCTGAGCCTGTGAGAGTTTAAATTGCTTCAGCTGCGTGAATTCATTTTGATATCTTGCTTAATTATCTCAATTACTCCAAGAGCTTAATCGGCTACTTATTTATCTAGATAATGACAATTTAGGACAACCAATCATATAACGAATAAACAAATAGATAATCCAAATTATAGAATGGCATTTACAGGCAGATTATTTTTCACTTTCTCATCAGGAACTGCTGGTGTTTGGAGAATATCAGCTCTTGAGGAAGCAGGAGGTTGGAAAGATCGAACAACCGTGGAAGATATGGATTTAGCAGTACGAGTAACTCTTTGTGGTTGGAAATTTGTCTATTTAGGCAATGTTAAGGTACTAATTCATTTGATAATGCACAATTAATATTTTTATCATCTGAAAGTTGTGATATTGATAAAAGATTAAGCATAAACAAGTTGCTTGTGAAACAGTCACTATACAGGAATGCTTATATATATAACCTACCTGGGTCATATTTTTCTCTTATATTTAGTCATTGAAAAGAGGGTAAATGATTTCACTTATCTCTCAAAGACAATAAGAAATTAATATTTATAATCATAGAACCATATGGTATTCTTTTCACTATTATCATGCATTAAAGGTCTAGTAGCAGAATCCCGGGCTGTCTTTGAGTAAACAAAGAGAACACATGTTTTTCACCTAATATGTCCAATTCATTATTTTGTATTAAATATAAACGATGCCCTCAAACGAAATTGTTTATTACCTGATCACGTACCACAAATTGATAAATTCATGATCCAATCCATATAATGAATCACAATTTTGGGCAATTCCATAGTTATAGCTGTTAAAAATTTTCTGAAGCTGCAAATTCAACTTTGTTTCCTTTAAAGCGATGACAGCTTAATCTTCTATTGCAGGTGAAAAGTGAATTGCCAAGTACACTAAAGGCATATCGTAGTCAGCAATTTCGATGGTCTTGTGGTCCAGCAAATTTGTTTAGGAAGATCCACAAAGAGATACTGAAGACAAAGGTTACAAATTTATGATCGTTGGATCCATCTGTCTTCATGTAATTTAATATGTTTTGTTCTTCTTGATGTTGCAGAAAGTATCACCAAGGAAGAAAATCTATCTGATTTACAGCTTTTTCATCATTCGGCGGATTATATCCCATACCGTGACATTTATGTTCTACTGTGTCATCATACCATCTTCAGTTTTTGTACCCGAGGTCGAAGTTTCTACATGGGGTGTGGTCTACATCCCCACAACTATTACCCTCTTGAATTCAGTTGGAACTCCAAGGTCTGGACCTTATGCTTTCAGTAGACACATTCTGTAGTTGCTGTAATGCTGCTTAAGTTCTCTTCTGATACCAATCTCTCTGAATACAGCTCATTTCATCTATTATTATTCTGGATCTTCTTCGAGAACGTCATGTCAATGCATCGAATGAGAGCTGTCTGGACCGGCCTGTTTGAGACGGGTAAAGTGAATGAATGGGTAGTCACCAAGAAACTAGGAAGCAAATTGAATGAACAGAAAACAGAGGAACCTCTCAAGCAAACTCGATTGAGCATCTCCGGAAGGTAATTTCTGCACCTTATTTGATTTGCAGCGCATATGTCTATCGATTTTGTTGGTGAACACTGCAAACATCTCTTTCGAGTCTCAAAACTTCTCATGTTTGAAATGTCGTGAAAGATTTAGACACCTACTTTGTCGAAAGCTCGCTACTCTTAATTAGTTCAGTTATTTGATAGCTAATCATTAACTTCATCGTTTTTTATCAGGATTCTTCTTCCTGAGCTTGGCATGGCACTGTATCTCTTCGTATGCGCATGTTACGACCTGAGGTATGGCAAGAACAACTACTTCTTTTACATCTACCCACAAGCCATTACATTCTTCATTGTGGGTATTGGTTATGTTGGGACTCTTGTTCCCAGCTAACCGGTCATCAGTCGGGGTGTCATCGATAACATTATTCTTCTTGACATAATTCAGCAGCAAACATTTAAATGGGGTGCATTTGTTAACTAGCCTCTTGTTACTGAAACATGAAGGTAGAGGTTTTCTACATTATCTTGTTCATTTTTGTCGATTTTCACTTATCGCGATCCCCTAACCTTTCGGATACCTGACTAAAACATGTTGTGGCAAGAAATGTATCATTGGATTCATTAAAATGCATCTACAAACAAGAAGAGACCACCTTTATTCAACTTTCAAAGGACTAGTAAAACTTCTTCTCTAACCGATGACCGGAGGCTTCAACACGATGCCAGATACATTGATGAAGATTCGAACACGTCCCTCATTATAATCAGCTGTTACAAAGTGATTTGGTGGGACGACTTGGACGTGAGCTTCCGGTTTGTCTTCTTTGATCCTCTTCTCTGCATCTTCTGCAGTGAGTCCTACAACCTCGGGCCATGCATTCTTGAGAGCTCTCCTCTCTTCATCGCCACCCAGCTCTGTTCCTGAGAGACACATCAATAGATCAGGTAACTCTTAGAAGTCAAAGATTTAGCAACTCCTACCGGCTCTCGTGTCAGGTTCTTTTGCTATCTTCAACTCCTAATGGATGCAAGCAATTGTGCATCCATTATGAATCAAAGTATCGGATTCAGTGTCTTCTAGAGCAAAAGATTGAGAAGCCGAGAAAGAAGTAAAAGGCTGGAAGTTACTCACGATGAGATTGGCGGAATTGCTGGTTTTCCTCTGTCATTGCGAGTAATTGAGAGAAAGAGAAAAAGAGTCGTAGTCGAAGGAATCGTCTCTCCTCGTTATAAAGTGTCTCTTGGCGTAGCGAGTAGTTCGAAGATTAAGCTTCGCTTTGTGCTTGCCGGCCGGCCGGCAGGCTCGTGTTGCGTTGCGGAACACTGCAGTGCGAAGGACAACAGCTGCGCTTAAAAATGAAGAATAGTTGGAAGATCCAACAAATGTACAACCAAAGCTACACTAAAAGGATGCTTAAAGAAGACCAGCTGAAGTCCCGTATACAACTGTTTATAGGTAAAGAATAGGATATGTAGATAGAAAGCGTCAAAGAGGAGGCTTTCAAAGATAATCTAAAATATTAATATTTAAAAATATATAAAAAGATCGATGTAAAATTTACGACATTCTTTGCCGTGATAGAAAATCAAGTTTTTTTAGATCAATTACAATATACTTTAGTTTCTTCGTTCAACTATAACTCTCTTTAGTGTCACCCTTATTCTCTCTTCCTCCTCGTTATATTATTCTTATTCTCCTTGGATTCCTAAAAAATAATCTAATAATACTTAAAAGTATGTCCTCTCATCTTACTCTCTCCCATCGAGACTCGAAGGCATAAAATATTCATAAAAGAATCACGATGAGTCTTCTCGATGTTTTTTTGGATATTTAGCTTTAGAAATTCAAAAATATTTGTCAACCCAACCAAAACGTATTCTTTTCTCTATAGATAACATATTGCTGTGTTGATATGAGATTTTTTTTTTTTTTTTTTACATTAGGAACTCTCATTTAAACGCATAACTCAACCAAATCTCTAAAGAAAAAGAGAACAAAACGTGTGTGACTTTTGTGAACATACTATGAATAATAAAAATGTAACGTTGGCTATCAGTTGCGTACACTCAATTAGCCATATAAGGTTTCTTATTTTATTTCTTTAAAAAGAGTTTATACGTAATTTTAAAAAGAAAAATTTCGATAATTTTCAGAAAAATAGTGTAATTGACTTTCAAGCTCTAATATTGAATCTGTTGATCTCATAAGTTTTATAATCAAAATTCCACGAGTTTGAAAGTTTTAGACCAAGCTTTCAATTTGATTAGTAAGATTTTAATACCTTAATTATGTTAGAGCAGATCCTAAAAATCTAAAATAATTAAATTAAAATAAAAAATAAAAGAAAGGTTATGAAAAAGACCTGAAAACGCTTTATACGATCCGCATACCAACAATAAATAAAATTTAAATTATTTAAGAAAAAGAGATAACAAAATTAATTCTCTTTAATCCTTTGCTGTATCCCTATAAAGTTTGGTCAACATGTAAGGGAGAATAGAGCTAAATGATTCTAATTACCGACGTGGGGCTAAAGGAAAATTAAATCTTTTCCACTTTGGGTTCGAATATTCCCTGGCAAAAAAACTTAATTTTTTTATTTAAATAAATAAATAGTTAAAAACAAGTAAGCAAATAAGTGAAATGAGATAAACAAACCAAAAATGATATTAAAAAACCTATAATAAAAAACTATTAGTGCAAAACTTTATTTAGTGAAGTGAGTATTCAACTGAAGGAAACAAAGTGAATTAGGTCTTCAATGACGTTCTTTCATTTATACTTTATTTAACTCATATATAGTATAAAATATGTATTCACGGATTTGCACATTAATAATCATTTGCGAGTACCTTATTTATTTATAAGAGATTTTAAGGATTGTTTAGATGCCTAATCATGATCATTTATGGATTTTCTCATATAGTAGTAGAGTCCTTATTAAGATGTGCGCAATCACATCTCATGAAAAATATTATTTTAGATCTCAATCTATAACTTAATATAGGAACAATAAACATTCACACACACACACACACACACACACACACACACACACACACATATATATATATATCAATTTATTATTATCACATTTAACCTATATCAAGAGATCTCCTATCACATACGTTATATTTTCACTACTAGAAGACCCGTTATAGACTAACCCATCCTCTCGATAATAGTCTTTTTATTTTATGTCTTTATTAAGATTATCATGACATATTATATAGCTATATCATTTTCTAAAAAAGTATATCCATAATAAAAATAAACATGTAATTCATTTTACACATGATATAATTCATATATACATAAATATTAGTGTAAAGATATATATATATATATATATATATATAAGAAATATAATGCCCCCACATTTATAATAAAATTTAATATGAGGGAATTAATAATTTGCTCATGATATTGCACAAACAAATTTAATCATTAATATTTTTTTTCATAAATATTAATGCAGATATTAAATAATATAAATATTATTATTAACATGCTCACAATTCCAAAAATAACATCGAGGTTAACACAAGCTCATGAATATGTTAACCTCATGATATTACCGCTTTCAAGTGTTATAACATTTTTTATGATTTTATATATTCATTATATTTATCATTAATTTCATACATGCATTTTCTTTTTTACTATTTACATTTACATGAATAGATTCTATCAAAATCTTTATAAATCCAAAAGCCCGCCCTACAATTTGAAGGGTAAAAATTCTAACACATAAATCATGCACTATTATTTAAGGCCAAATATGGTCTTGGAAGCATCTTAGCATCCTCTTTATCGGATATCAAAGGCGACTTAAGTATGTTAGATTTTGAGAAGATTCTAACATTCTCCTAGCGTGATGGCCTACTTACATTAATGTCAATGATTCTATTAATATCTATCATGTGGCTAATCTTATATATTGGTATTCGTGGAACTATAAGACCAGACACACAACCTGTTCCATCCTTTGCCAATCTTATACATTAATGTCAATGATTCTATTATATATTGGTCAAGATAATAAACATTCATACTTCATGTAATCCCTATGAAGGCTTTCTTTCACGACGTATGGGTCAAATCTGATTCGATGGAACTCCTCAATTGGCTGAATGGAACAAGTGGTGTTTCTTGGAGTCAAAGATCGAGAGTAGCTGACATCTTGTTTTTGGCCCAACAACTACAAGTGCAAACAAAAATTCTCTCTCATTAACAAATGTGTAAATTTAATGGCACGCCACCTTCCCAATTTTGCTACGATTTGGAATTCAACTCAAGTTTGGGGAGTTGAATCCAATCATCTTCTTTATCAAGCCACGTTTTTGGTAGTCATTATGGCTCTTAATGAATGAGTAGCTTTATTTTTCTCCCTTTTTTTAAGAAAAAAACATGGTTGGCTTTATACTGATACTGAACTTAACAGATAGCCCAAACATACATTGTATTTAAATATCTGTGAAAAATAAAAAAATAAAAAAGAATTTCTTCGTTCCTATGAGAATTTTATCTCAATTAGTTTTCAAAGATATTTAGTCAAAATTATTAAGGTCAGTCTGATCCACCAATTACATCAAGTAATTCCAAGATAATGGCTCATTATTAAGCTTCTGAATATCATCTAAAAAAATAAAATAAATAAAAATCTTTAAATCTTGAGCCTTAAAGGGGATGGGGACTGGGATAGAGAATCCATATTGGGGGTGAGGAGTCTACTAGTTCTTTATCTTTTTAATTGATTAATTTAATTTTTAAAATAATAAATTTACTATCAAATATAATAAAATATTAAATATATTCAAATATAAATAAAATCAAAATTATCATAATTCATATGAGAAGAAAGGGCAAGATGGAGGAGGATTGGGGAAGGTCATAGCGGAAGGGGCAAGGGTTATGATGGTCAATGAGGCGGGGTGATTAGGGATGATTGCAATGAGAGCATGAGAGCTGTGATGGTTGCGATGATGGTGTGAGGGTATTGTAATGAAGGGGGAAGCTGGGAAAAGAGAAAGATGAGAAGGGAGTATATGATGGGCAGAGAAGAAAAAAGAAAAAAACATACCGAGGAATCATCATTCTCATTCATTATTCATCGTTTGCGGCTATTCAATGAATTATCATTTGCCAATGGAGAGAGAAGGAGGACGAAAGATAAATTCAAATAACTATCGTGGCATCGTCGGTAATTAGGTAATTAAAGATTAAGTGCACGTAATGTATGAGGCCGAGTTACTACTATTAAATGAGAATATATTTCATTTAATTCAATTGAACCAAACGACTCTTAATTAAATTATAATTGATTTAATTAATATTCATCTAGTCTAATTTAAATAAAGAAAGCCTTATTTAGTGTTTAGACTTAGCATCTTAGCCCATATATTAATGGGTCGGGTATGGATACGAGTACGAGTATTAGGTGAGGAGTGCTCTACTCATCCTATATTTATGTGGATAATATAAAATATCTCTTATCCCCACACTGTCCCTATTTATTTTCTTCATTCTCATCCCAAGAGGTGAGTCTACGTCGATAAATATACCCATTAGTATAATTGACATTCTTGTTATGAATATTATCTCAGAAATAATATTATCAAATTTATTCTTTAGCATTTGATTGAGAATAAAATTCTTATTACAAGCATACCAATTTAGTTGTAGTTGGATGATTGGACCAATGATGAGCAAGTAATAGTCAAAGAGAGATAATAAATGGACTTAAGTTAAAAGATAAAAACAATATAAATTCTCCTATTTGTATGTTATGATGAGAATGTAGTTATAACTCCCGTGATGCCACAACTAGATTTACATTATTTGCTAATATTCGTAAGCATACTTACTTTTTTAAATCAACATATTACGTAAACGAGATATTAGCTAAAATATAAAAGATAATTTATTAAAAAAATTTAGTAATAGACTTTTACCATATGGTACTCTCATATTTAGTTTTTACCAAAGATGTTCTTTTTATATAAAATCTTGATAATGTCTTCGATTCAATTACGGTGTCTCAGTCCGATCACATTGATTTAGGTCAAATCCCTTCCAACCGGATCGGGTTGAATACCTTCACTAACTCATCAACCATCTTCATTTTCTCATCCTTCCACTCCATCTCCACTACCTTCAACTCTGTCACCACCTCCTCCTCTCTCTCTCTCTCTCTCTCTCTTTTCACTTCCTCCTCCCCATTTATCGTTGTCTCCTCCTCATTCCCCTCTCCAGTGGCTTCTTCCTCCTTCCTTTTCACTTCTTTCTCCTCTCTCTCCATCTCTTACTCTATCCCCCTCCCTCCCCTCTTCTTTCTCCTCCATCTCCATCGCCTCCTCTTGGTAAATTATGTTTATCACATTTTTTTTCTTTTTTTCTTAGTTAGTGTGATTTTTTATCTTTTGAATTGTTTGAATTTATCAAAGACAGAAAAGGTGTAAAAAGGATAAAAATCGAAGCAAATTACTTTGAGGAGTAACATTAAAAATCAAAAAAAAAATAGAGTTATATGATAGTAACGGAGAATAATAATTTTTTCTATGGTAATACTTTTGTTTCAATTATACTAGCAATCAATTTGTATAATTTTTAAAGATTTTACAACATAAATATATTGTATTTAGAGGGGACAAATACGAAATTTATCTAACTTGGAAGGGGCATATATGTGATTTGCTTTCTTTATTATCTCTTATGATTTCTGAGGGTTTTTGTGAGGAGAGAAACCCTAACGAGAAGCGACATGAAAGAGCCGATGGAGAAGAAGAAAGGAGCCGAAGTCGCCGCCGGCGCAGGCGGAGAAGGCCTTTTTGCCTCTTGCTCCTTCTCAGATCTCGGCCTTCATCCCTTCCTCTGCCAACACCTCCGAGGTCTGTACCTCTTCCCTCCCTCCTTTTCTTAATCATCATCGTCATTACGCTATCGAACTTGTCTGGTGACAGATAAGATGGGTTTCGAGTTCCCCACGCAGATCCAGGCACAGGCCATTCCTGTCGTCGTCTCTGGACGGCATGTGTATCCTTCTCGGTATTTCTTGCTTTTGTTCGCATTATGTGATAGTTTTTGTGTTTTCCTTTCCTTTTTGGGTTCTCTTTGTGGATTTTCTTTGACTGCGAAGGCTTTAGACTTGTCAATGCTGCTACTGGCACCGGCAAGACGATCGTGTACCTTGCCCCGATCGTCCACCTTCTGCAGGTGTATGAGCCGCGAGTTCAGCGATCTGATGGGACCTTTGGTATGCTTATATTGCTTGACATCTGCTCCTGCAGTTATTTCTTGCCAATACAAGTTTTCTTTTTCTCGTATTACTTTTTTTTTAATTAACACAGTATCCCCAATCTTTCAAGATTAGAACCGATAAGTGATGGTATACCTTTGAAGAAGTAAATAAATGCACTCTTTATAGCAATATTGGTATATATGCAAAAATTGTGGACATCCTTTTTTGTTATGTTTTCAATAAGTTGTGTGAGTCAAAGCACAACAGTGACATCCTCTGCTTTCCCTCTTATACCATGATATAACCACATTAAACTCATTCGTAGAGATTTTACTTGGTAGATCGTCTGGATTGCCTTTGTTTTCTTTTCGTTTTTGATTTTAGAGTGCATGATTTTGTTTATTATAGAATTACTTGACTAAAATGATAATAGCGTTGGTTCTTGTTCCAACGCGAGAACTGTGTATGCAGGTCCATGGAGTTCTGCAGAAATTATTGCATTGTTTCCACTGGATAGTTCCTGGGTATATTATGGGTGGAGAAAACAGGGCAAAGGAGAAAGCCAGGTTGCGGAAAGGTCTGAATTTTCTGTGCCTTTTTTAGTTAGTGATGCATGTGAACTACATGTGGATCTGCTCTTGTTTGGTTTTGTGGAGTTCCTACTCCAAATGGCTTTCGTTGCAACTTAGAGTTGGCACTTGTATCACTCATGTTCCTGAAAGTGGCTTATCAAGGATTTTGTTGAAACTGTTAAGTGTGTTTGACGTGTTGTGAGTAAACATACGTTGAGTGTACCCTAAAGAATTTCGCTTGTTTGGAACTGTGATCACAGTAACTGTTAGGTATCAAAAGATTATACCCCTTTCTTGGCAATTATAGTAACTGTTTGTGTGTTTTGGAGAGTAGCGCATGATGAGAATCATAGAGGTGGAAACTACATTATTTCCTGCTACTATGTGTGTTGCTTGAAAGTAATGATGTCATGTTTTAGCTATGTTTATCTAAAATCTCTGTGCTAGAAAAACATGGTGATGTTGCATGCTCTTGATTGATATGGCTGTGTCCAGGAATATCCATTCTGGTAGCTACTCCTGGGCGTCTCTTGGATCACTTAAAGAATACTTCATCATTCAATTACACAAATTTGCGTTGGATCGTCTTTGATGAAGCTGACAGGTTTGATATTTTTAAAGCACTTCATGTTGTTTCTTTATTACTTTTGTTAATCACATGTCATTCAACCTGATCAGTCACAATAAATCCTGTGTTTATCTCTCTCTCTCTCTCTCTCTCTCTCTCTCTATATATATATATATATATATATATATATATATATCTGTCTCTCTATTTCTCTCATTTTGTGTCCTAGTATTTAAGGATAAACCATTTGCATTCTCTTTTTATTTTCTAAATGATGAACAGGATCCTTGAATTGGGATTTGGGAAAGCAGTAGAAGAAATACTAGATTTTCTGGGTTCAAGACAAGCTGATCATGTCTGCAAACAGCATATGAACACAATGTCTGCCAAATTTTCAAGGCAGAACTTACTTCTTTCAGCAACCTTAAATGATAAGGTCAACCATTTAGCAAATATCAGTTTAGAGAACCCAATCATGATTGGCATGGATTGCAAGAAGGATTCTGCTGTACCACTAAAGCTGTCATTAGGTGATGCTGTCTCTTCAGCATCTGCCGTTGGTGGAGATTTGGAAGGCGTTGGTGCATTATCAAGTCAGCGGACAGAAAACTATAACCTTCCTTCTCAGTTAGTTCAAAGATATGTTAAAGGTAAGTTCTTCCTACATGCATCATCTTTTTATTAATTATCCATTTGCTCGCATGTAAAGTAACTTGTTTGGCACACTAATTGCAGTGTCTTGTGGTTCAAGGCTTGTGGTTCTTCTCTCTATTCTTAGATTTGTATTTGAAAGAGAAACCTCCCAAAAGGTGAATTCAGGGTTGGAGTTATTTTTGACAAATTTTTTTCTACCAGATACTATGATCTGCTTTAGTTACATATGATATGTATGCCATATATTATTGATGTTCTTATTACAATTCACTTGATAAATTCTGTTTTGTTCCCATTGTTCAGTTTAAGCATTCATGTTCGCTTACAGGTTCATTCTGCAGATTGTGGTTTTCTTTTCAACATGTGATGCAGTAGACTTCCATTATTCACTTTTAAACAAATTTAAGTGGTCTCCTAATCTGCAACCAGAGGCAAACCAAGAGCAAAAATTTGTCAGTTGTAGAACCTTCCATTTGCATGGGAATATGGAACATGAAGATCGTAGAAAAGCATTTCACGAATTTACTTCTGAAAAATCAGCTTTACTATTGTGTACGGATGTTGCTGCTAGAGGTTTGGATTTTCCAAAGGTCAGGTGCATCATCCAATATGATTCTCCAGGGGAGGCTTCTGAATATGTGCATAGGTATCATCATCCTACATCTTTTGTTGCTTGTTCAAAGCGCAAAACAGTTATGTTATATTTGGCTGACAGTTATTTCGTTACCCTTGCTCTGTTAGGGTCGGAAGAACGGCAAGGTTGGGTGAGAAAGGTGAAGCTTTGCTATTCCTTCAACCAGTCGAGATTGATTATTTGCATGATTTGCAGCATCATGGTGTCAGCCTAAAAGAATATCCACTTCAAAAGATTATAGACAGTTTCTCAGTGCATGGGCAGAAGCACCATAACAAGAAGCTAATTTCTTTGGAGACACATCCATGGGTATTATTTCTGCAGAAGACACTTGAAACCTTTATTTCAACGGAGGTAATAGCTTGTCACCGGTTGAATTATTTGTTAATAGCTGGAAGAAGTATTGCTGCTTGGCAGTGATTTCAGAAAAATATTGCTTCCAATGGAACGTTTACTTTATTTTGCATCATGTTTACCTCAGACCATGCCACCTAGATTGCTAGATCAATGCACTTTGCCTCTCGCCTCTTGAGCATAATATATGCCAATTGCTACATTTGATATTGGTTGAACATCATGATGGTTAATATATACCATAAAACACTTGAAAATTAATTTACTCAAATAAGAATGTACTAAGTTTCTCTGATTTTGTGCAATTTTCAGTGGTTTCTGGTTATTAAATATGTTCCCAGTTGGATCAGACCTTTTTGTCGAACCAATTGATTTGTTCATAATAGTTCTATATATATTTTATAACATCAAGCAAGGTGTTCCATTCTGATAAATTTGTTTGATGATGATTAGCTAATTCCTGTAGTATTTCCTTCTCCTTTTGATCCAAGTTACTTTTTGATTGTTCAGTCCAAACTGAAGAAGCTAGCCAATGATGCATTCTGCTCCTGGGTTCGGGCATACACTGCTCACCGAGGTGAGCTGAAAAGAATTTTTATGGTTAAGAAACTCCATTTGGGGCACGTGGCAAGAAGCTTTGGGCTGAAAGATCAACCTTCGTTGGTTGGAAGATCACACCAGATAGAATCCAAAAAGAGAAAGAGGGGTCAGAAGAAAGCTATATCTTTCAAAAGAAGAAAGCCATCTTAGAAAAGCTCACTGCTAGCTAAGCATCAGGTATTTATCCAACAAACTATGGTGAAGTTAACGTGTGCTGCTCTTTCTGTACACTATAGGAGAGTTTTTGTGGTCAAAATTCTGATGAGTATACCTCTTTTCAACTATTTATATCAACTATTGTATAACTTTCTTTTTTTTTCAGTTATGTGATTCAAATTGCAGTCAAATTTTTATCCTTTTGCTGGTTCATCTGAAGGATTCATGTAACAAACGATGCTGCAGATATTCTTTTTCGCCGTTTGTTAAAGACTACGGTTATTTTTGTTTTGGCAAATCATTACTGATGAGTTGATGGGAAAACTAAATAAAATCGTGCCCTTTCTTACTCTACTAGAAGCATGTGTGTCGAGCGTTAGGGAAGGCAAGCAAAACTTTTCTCTAGGCGTCAAGAGGAAATTAATGGTCAGCTAACAAATACAGGGCTGAATGCAGCAACGAGTCCCTCCCGATCAATGCCGTATGTTCCCAAAGTTCTTCAACCTTTTAATTTCCATACGAATGTGTCAAGAATCTTTTTAAATACATAAATTAAATATTAACCTGAAGCTCTAAGTTTAAAATTTTTTTGCAGCCATCTCGACTTCAAAAGAAAAAAATTAATTTTTTTTTTAAATGGTCAACCTATCATAATCTATTATCGTCGATTGGTCACTTCTATCCTATCGATCATTCTTTCTTAATTGTCTTTACCTTTGTGCATGGGTTGATCTTCCTGATCACTCCCCTTCGCGCGCATAATGTTTTTGGGGTTCGACAAGGGTGTAGGTAAAAGTAAGCGATGTGGTATCAACAAAAATATGAGTAAAATAATCATTTCACGTGGCTAGAGTACTAGTTGAATTTTTTTTTAATTAAGATGCTGAATGAGAAATTTTTAAAGTTAAAAGGTTTTTTTTTAGAATTTATCCTATATAGATGAATTTTTTAAAAAAATCTCTAAGTTTTGTATGTATATATATATATATATATAAATATATATATGTAGGGCTTAC